>VDFB02353493.1:58945468-58978753 GCA_007258455.2 Sequoia sempervirens
AACCCAAGAAAACACTTAGTTACAAGCATCTTTTGCAAAAATGACATTTCTTGTATCAGAATAGAAAGACGTTGTTTCACCATAGAACATTCCTCCATAGGTTCCATGATTTCAATAGGGGTTACACTGATGATTATGCCTTAGATCCTTTGACTTCGCTAGCCTATATTCAAAGAAGAGCTCTTTCACAGGCATCTAACCATAACCAACACATTCATCAATCCTCCATTCCACGACCTGCCATAGAATACTCCACTAGACCAGATCAGTTCTTATGGTAAACAAAACTTTGAAAACCTTGTAGTTAAATGGAAAATATAGCGCTTCAACCCTCTATTTTAGCGCTTTCGGCCTTTTTTTTAGCGCTTTAACCCTCTATTTTAGTGCTTCAACAATATGTTTTGGCACTTCTAAACAATCTTATAGCACTTCTATCACAACATATCAAACTGCTAGGAAATTCCAGTATCAACATTTTAGCGCTTTTACTCTCTGTTTTAGTGCTTCCACAGAATAACATAGTGCGTCTGATATTTGTTTTAGCGCTAATACTCTCTGTTTTAGCGCTTATAATCTTTGTTTTAGTGCTTTTTCCCTTTGTATTAGCACTTCCATAAAGACAAAAACAAAAACAAAAAAAACTGTTAGAACAATTATTAGATAGACCAACAGCAGAAACATAATATTTTATCAGTCAGAAAGATTTTACAGACTAGACAGTGTCCTAAACATCGTGAAACAAAGTAGGTTCTTACAAGTTAAAATTGTTTTACACAAAAACCAGATCTTGCAAAATACAAAAGTGTCAAAATCATCAAAACAAATCTTGGATTTGTGAGCCAAGTTTCATCATCAGGATTTTTGACATCCTATTATCACGAGACAAAAAGACTCAGTAATCAGGAATTTTAAGTTAGCCTCATCAATAGAATAATATCATTCTATTTTGGCTTCTTTTTGACACTAACACCACATAGAAGATCTAAGTTTAGTGAGGGAAAACAACAAAAACTTGTATGCCAATCTTAACAAGGTTGCAAAGGCAAAAACTCAGAGAAAAAGAAACTAAAAATCTAAACACGACTGAAGAGAACCCTCTTTTTCGATACCAACAAGATGAGAACAATGAAATAACACAAGAGGATATACAACACGCACAACAAGACCCAAATTTTCATAAATTTATGGAAAAGGTCTTAGAACAAGACATGGAGAAATACCTCTTAATGTTATTAGAATTAGGTGCCAAACTTCTAAAGGATTTTGACATCAATCAGTTGAAGGAAACACCTAGAAAAAATGAGACGGAACCAAACCATACCCAGGATATAAATCAAGTAGTAGCTTTAACAGCTCAAATGCAAATTCTACAGCAACAGATTCAAAACATGCAAACGGGAAACACAAAAACATATTTATTGAAGGACATTTGTCCTTACCCTTTTCATCCATGTGTGGATATGATACCCTTCCCAAGGCATTGTGAGTTTCCTAAGTACGACAAATACAATGGAAAATCAGACCCAATTGACCATATACAAGAATTTAGAACAATGAGCCTTGAATTCGTGCAAGAAGATACATACCTCATGAGGTTATTTCCTAGGAGTTTGGGTTCCCATTGCATGGAATGGTTCTCAAAATTACAACCAGGGATCATATCCTTTGAAGAATTGGTTAACAAATTCATCTCTTAATTCTCATTCAACATATCACATGATGTAACCATAAAGGATCTTTATAATCTAAAACAGAAAAATGGTGAGACATTTTTATCATTCTTACAACGATGGAGAAAGTTGTCCACAAGGTATCCTTGATCTATACCTGAAGAGGAGAAGATTGAATTATTTATAGACAACTTGACTGATCAAATGAGTTATCGACTTGAATTACAATGTCCATCAACATTCGAAAAAGTAATTGAGAATGGGCTCAAAATTGAAGAAGCCCTAGTCAAACGAGGACTGATCAAGCACTATAGTGAAACATCCAACAATGCAAATCACTATGGAAACAATGACAAGCCAAAATTTTGGCAGAAAAATAGAAATACTGGAAATAATGAACCTACAACTGACAACGTAAAACCAGTATTCAATTTGACAGCATCAACTGTCAAAGCAAACCAAAATGAAAACCAAAACAACAACCAGGGCACTATCCAAAACAACAACACCAACAATGGAGAATCACGACCATCATACCAAAGGCAATCAAATCGACGAAAATTCACCCCATTAGGACAAACATTAGAATCGGCAATGAAAGAACTCATTGCAAACAAACTTATTACTTTACCGGAAGCTCGAAACTGGGAGCCAAAGGTAAAACCATCATGGTGGAATGATGCAAATTATTGTAATTTCCATAAAAATAGAGGACATAAGACAAACGAATGTATGCAACTGAAACACCTAATACAAGACTTGATCGAAGCCAAGAAGGTGTTTGTTGAAGGGCCTCAAACAAACAATGATCACAGTGCATTTATCAATCCATTACCCAACTATGAAAAAGGAGAGCCTTCTTCTTCTAGTGGTAAGGGAAAAAGTATAAACTATGTCTATGACACCACCATTCTTTGCCTTTCTGAGGTAGAGAAAAATGACATTGACACCCAAAGGTATAACACAAACAACAATACCATTGAATCCTTGAATGCGAGGACAAGTGTTGGAACATTTGATAATCAAATCAATGTTTTAAAAATAAGGGAAACACAAGATCATCCACAAGTCAATATAACGACAAGGGGACAATCCAGGGTAATACTGAAAGGAATTTCCTCCAAAAATAATGCTCCCCCATCACATCAATACAATATCATTGATCAATTACAAAAGATACCCGCGCAAATATCCATTTTAGAACTCCTTAAAATATCACCATCACACAAGGAAGTTTTAGAACAAGCTCTCATCGCCACAACAGTCCCTAATAATTTGGATGTTTGTCAATTCCAAGCCATGGTGGGACATCTCACCACACCTCATTGTCTATCGTTCTCTAAACAAGATGATGTATCTATCCATCACCCACACAATGCAACCTTGCATATCGAAGTTCTCATCCATAAACACCATGTTAAACATGTTCTGATAGATGGAGGAGCTAGTCTAAATATTTGTACCTTGAAACTAATTCATGCACTAGGTTATTCTGACAATGCCATTGACACCAAAAGAAAAATAATGATAAAGGCATATGATGAGGAAGAAAGGTCTTCCAGAGGACTTATCATACTTCCAATCCAGGTAGGGCCAATTGGAAAAAACATTGTTTGTCAAGTGTTAGACAAAGATCTAACATACAACATACTATTGGGTCGTCCATGGATCCATGACATGCAAGCGGTACCTTCAACATACCATCAATGTCTAAAATTTCTAGTAAATGGACAGGAAGTCACCATATCAGCTGACAACAACAATCCATAGATTTGTAGCATGTTGAAAGCAACTCAAGACACTCTGATACCTCATAACCGAGAAGTCAATACTTCCAATTCATCTACTATGGATAGCCAACCCAATTTTATATCTAAATGTGTTGAGAAAAAGAATCTAGAGAAGGAAATAACTGTCACAAACACATCAAAAGCCAAAAGTCCTATCAATGAATTATCACAACAACTTTCAGAAAAAGTTCAGATAAAGGAAGAGGGTGTTGGAGAATATTCTCTTAAGCAATCTTTGTGCCTATCACAGTTACTCCCATCACCGAAAACATATGGACAACCCATATTAAAATCTCCAAAATCATCACAACCCATCACAGCTCTAAATGAAAGGTTCATAAAAGCAGGTGCACTCGAAGAGGAGTCCAAAGACAAAGCCATTCTCAGTTGGCTATACAAAGACAAGGAAGCATCATCATCAGCAAGTGTCAGGATCAAATAGATCAGTATGGAAAAGGGAAGGCCATTTTAGAGAAAATGGGTTACAAAGGTCAAGGACCAATTGGCAAGAGAAAGGATGGTATTATTGAACCCATTCAGCCTCTCACGCTACAGCCAAAAGACAAAACGGGATTAGGCTACAAAACTAAGCAAAAAGATGAAGAAACCCAAAAAGCAGTGGAAAGGATACTACAAATGAGAGATGGCTCTGACACAGACTCAAATGAATATGAATGGGATAATCTATCTGCTACATCATATACTGATAAATAGATTGATATTATCCAAACATATACACCCTTACAAGAGGAGGGACAAGGTTCAGGAATTAGAACATTTGTTATGGGATCAACAAATATTGATAACTCAAGCGAGGACGATCAGACATCAAGTGAGTCAGAAAACTTGGAGGTGAGTACCATCATAAACCTTGAACATCCTACAAATAACTTGGACCATCTAGTTTTCATGACACTTACAACAGTTGACCTTGTCCAATCTGATGACTTGTTACCATTAATACACCCCGAACTGATTGTCTGGGAACCCATAGAACCGAGCCTTATACCAGTCTTTTCAAATGATAACGCCATCATAAATTTTCTATGCCGTGACAAAACTGGTACAAGTATTATCCATAACACTCATATCGATACTTTACATTAGGAGGGTGTCAAATCTTTTAGTTGCAAAAATGATAACAGGGAAAATCAATCTAATGATGAAAACCTCTCTGAGGCACCATTAGATTTTGAAAAGAGAAAAATAAAGAACGTATCCAATAGTGAAAACCTTTTTGAGGCACTGAAGGATGAAAGATTTGACACTCTCCCAGAACACTACCATGATAGATCATCAGTACTAGTAGAGCCAACACAGTCTATAAATCTGGGAACATCTAAAGAAGCAAAGATCTTACATCTAGCAACATCCATGACAGAATAGGAGAAGTCGACATTCACTAAATTCTTTAAGCAACGACAAATAAATTTTGCATGGTCTTATTCTGACATGCCAGGATTAGATCCACAACTTCTAATGCATCATCTATCACTACCAAAGGGAATCAAACCAGTCAAACGAAAATTGAGAAAGATGCATCCCCACATCGCCCTTTTGGTTAAAGCTAAACTAAAAAAATTATTAGATGTAGGCTTTATCAAATCCATAGATTATGCAGAATGGATCTCAAACATTGTGCCAGTATCCAAACCTGATCATAGCATCAAAATATACACAGATTTTAGAGATTTAAACAAGGCATGCCCAAAGGATGATTTTCCTTTACCTAGCATTGACATAATTGTTGATCTAACAGCAAGACATGCCATGTTATCTATAATGAATGGCTTCTCAGGATATAATCAAATCAAAATAGCACCTGAGGATCAAGAAAAGACAGCATTCACTTGCCCTTGGGGAACATTATGCTAGAATGTCATGCCTTTTGGTTTGAAAAATGCAAGTGCAACATATCAGCGAGCAATGACCACAATTTTTCATGATATGATGCATACTTTCATGGAAGACTATGTGGATGATATCTTAGAAAAATCCCACACCAGGGAAGGACATCTGGAAATACTTGATAAAATATTCACCAGACTGGAAAAATTCAATGTAAGAATAAACCCAAAGAAGTGTATCTTTGGGGTGACATCAACAAAACTTCTTGGTTATATAGTTTTAGAAAAGGGTATTGAAGTGGATCCAGCTAAGGTTAAGGAAATCATGGAGATGCCACCACCTAAAAACATCAGTCAATTAAGGTCCCTACAAGGCAGGTTACAATCCATCAGGAGATTTATCTCACAGCTAGCAGATAAGAGTCACCCATTTAATCATCTACTTCATAAAAATGTTTCATTCAAATGGGATCATAACTGTGAAACAACTTTTGACCAGATAAAGCAATATTTGGTGACACCTCCAATACTCATGCCACCCATAGCAGAAAGACCACTATTACTATATATTGTAACAACTGAAATATCTTTAGGAGCTTTATTAGCACAAGAGGATTCTGAAGGAAAAGAACAAGTAGTTTACTACATCAGCAGGACTCTCAACGGATATGAAATAAACTATACATTCATAGAAAAGGCATGTTTAGCAGTAGTATTTTCAACTCAGCAATTGCGACACTACATGTTGACTCACACAGTCAGGCTCATAGCAAAAATAGACCCATTAAAATACTTACTCAGTAAAGTTGCACTAACAGGAAGACTTGCAAAATGGGTCATGATATTGAGTGAGTTTGATATCCAGTATGTTGATAGGAGAGCCATCAAAGGACAGGTAATAGCAGATCAACTAGCTGAAGCTCCATTAAAAGATCATCATCCAATGCACATTGAATTTATAGATGCTGACATCATGAATATTACAACTCAACAATGGAGACTGTACTTTGACGGATCATATACACAGAGAGGAGCGGGGGCAGGAATTCTATTTGTCACACCTCAAGGACACACTATTCCCATATCTTATTGGTTAATGTTTCCATGCACAAACAATATAGCTGAATATGAAGCATTGATTATAGGCATCAAAATAGCTATTGAATGGAAAATCACAGAAATTCAAGTGTATGGGGACTCACAACTTGTCATTTATCAAGTAAATAATGAGTATCAAACAAAAGATGAGAAGCTCATGCCTTATAAGCAAATGATAGATGATCTAAAGAAATACTTCATGGAGATCAAGTTCGAGCAAATACCATGGGCAGAAAACAAAGTTGTAGATGCCATGGCAACAATTGCATCCCTTTTGCAATTATCAGAAAAGAAAGGTCGATATGAGTTTATGGTTGAACAAGTATCTAGTCCTGCATACAATAACCCTGATTCACAGACCATATGCCACATACCCAACATTCAACCCTCACAATATGGAGAGATCTATACTTACCTCAAAGACAACACTCTTCCTCTTGACCTTTCTAGAAACCAAAAACGTAACTTTATCCGTCAATCAGCAAGACATACATTAATTGCTAACATCCTTTACCGTCGAGGTTTAGATGGTACTCTTCTCCAATGTCTGGAGCATCACGAGTTTGAAACATCCTTACGAGAGGTCCATGAGGTATTTGTGGGACACATTCAAGTGGGCTAACCCTAGCTAAGAAACTCCTCCGTTTAGGGTATTACTGGCTAAATATGGAGAAGGAAGCATATCAATATGTTAAAAGATGTCAAAAATGTCAAATTCATGGTAATCTAATCCATGCGCCGGCACAAGAGTTACAACCATTCACATCCACATGGGCCTTTTGTTAATGGGGATTGGACCTAGTGGGGAAGATACATCCTTCTTCATCAAATTGCCACAAGTTCATCATCACAACAACAAAGTATTTTACAAAATGGATAGAAGCAGTTCCGTTGACAACTGTCATTGGAAAACAGATTTCATCTTTTATACTCAATTATCTCATCTGTCGATATGGGGTACCACAATCCATTATTTTAGATAATGGAAGGCCTTTTAAAAATCAGGATGTCCAAGAATTATGTGAACAATTCCATATTCAACATTTCTTTTCAACACCATATTATCCACAGGGAAACGGACAAGCAGAAGCCTCAAACAAGACAATCCTGAAAATACTAAAGAAGACGGTAGACGATGGTGGACGTAATTGGCATGTTCAGTTAAATCCTGCATTATGGGCCTACAAAACCAGCATCAAAACACCAATGGGAGCTACACCATACGCCTTGGTGTATGGATCAAAGGCCATTCTACCAATTGAGATAGAAATACCATCACTCCGTGTATCACTAAAAGGTCTCATAGCAGATGAAGATTACAGAATTTCAAGGCTACAGGAGCTGGAATTACTAGATGAACACCGTCAGCAAGCAGCAAATCATTTAAAAGCCTACCAACAAAGAATGTCAAGAAGTTACAATCATAGGGTAAAACCTAGAATGTTTCAAGTTGGTGACTTGGTCCTAAAGGAAAACCCTAAAAATCAGCAAGATAGAGATAAGAAAGGGAAATTTGAACCTAACTGGTTAGTTCCCTTTGTTATTATATCAGTGTATGGCTCAGGAGCATATCAATTGTCTACACCCGAAGGGGATCTGTTTGATGAACCTATCAACAATATCCATCTCAGGAAATTCTATACCTGAATCACTTAATGCATGAATTAGTTTTTGAAAATGGTTACCTTGATGAAAACTTGACACACAGGCATCCTAGTGACAAAAAAATACAAAAAATCAAAAGAAATGAAAAAGATGCAATAAAAACAAATAGTGAAAACCTAAAAAACACCGCGTTAATTTGTAATTCCAAGAATCAGCTCTCCCATCTATTTAGACACATGTCAAGGGTCATCACTTCCAATTATCATTTCACATCTATTATCATATCATATCACATGGTCATGTCTTCACCCTAGATCTAGTAAAACATCCAAGATCATACCATAAATCTTGAGCTTCACAAAATGGAAAAAAAGCAACAAAAAAAAGAGAGATCAAAACACAACACAAAAAAAAATGAGTTGGTGTCAATCGAACTACATGGTCTCTACGTGTATAATGTAGGTAAGGCTAATCTCTGATCAGCCCTCGAGGCCCCTAGGATAGGTCCTTAGGTTAGTTTGATCCAAAATCTCGAAAACACAAAAAACATCACAAAATTAGGATGGATGATCTAATCTAAATAAATGATAGAATACTATAAGCAAATGCAAGATATGTTGTACTTTTGATCATTGTTATAATTTCTTTGGAGCAACTCAATGATGTATTAAAATAGAGAAGCTAGGAAGAATAAATGGTATTTTCTTTGTCTGCTGTCTGTGAATTAATCATAATTACTGTGTGAATCGTCGTGGGAAGTGCTCTACAAAGTATCATGGATGACATTCCAATTCACATAGGAAAGTGGTTAATTCTTGTTTGTTTATGCAAGAAATGCTCAGGTCATCTTGGTTTAATTATACCTCGATGCTTGTGTTCACTTGCAATATCAAAAATCATGAAAGTAGTACTCAAGTCATCATTGGTTTACATTATACCTTTAATGCTTGTACTCACTTTCAACATTTTACAGCTCAATGATGATACAAAAGCATAAAAGTAGTGTTAAAATGCCAAATGTACACATATAGATTTGCATAATAAAAGTAAACTGCATCCATAATAATGTCATACCTATAGAGTATTGGTTACAAAATAAATTGGTGAATCATTCCTTAAAGAATTATCTTCTTTTCAAATAAGACTGAGTATACTTGACAATTACAAAAACAACATCATAATCATATATTTGCATCATCATAATCATTTGCATATATTCAAAACATTTGAATCAAAATTTCATCAATCATTTTTTAAAATATATAACTATATCATTCATCATCATCATGACTCATTGCATTCACCCATTTTTCATTCACATATAATTCATCCATTTGATAATAAATTCCATCAAATTATTACATCAACTATCATTTCATATTTTTCATCTATATATTTACATCACATATAGTATACAATTTACACACATCATAAATCCATGAACATCATAAATCATGTATCCATATACGATGCATCCATACATTACCATTAGTTGCATATAGGTAGAACAATATCAAATCGAAGCATAACATTAAAACCATCACATATCAAATAAACATCAAAATGCATCCATCAACAAATCAAATAGAACATATCAGGAACCATAGAATATATTGCATCTCATATATATCAAACTCTCAATGTCAAGTATACAATGATGTCTAAAAATGAAGAAAGATAACACATCAATGATGGATGTACATCAGAATAATCAAAGTATATGGACACAATCATGTGATGCTACCTCCAGATGGTGTAGGAATAACAAGATCAGGACCCCTACCACCAGAGGGAGTGGGATCCCTAGGATCTCTAGGTAACGGCTAAGTAACGCCTGCACTAACAATCCTGGATCGTGATCTACCCAAACGTGACCTCGCATAGCTCACTCTCTGCTTAGATGGCACTACATCATAATACCTCCCTCTATAGAACTCAATCTCCTCACCAATGCAAGAAACCTCTCGCATACAATCTGCCAAGGAGGTACCATTTGCTAGTCTCTGTAATCTATTGGCCAAATCTTGAGCACCGTCTGCTGAAAAACCTAGCCGAATCTCTCTCAACGGTCAATGAAATAACCTGTGCCTGGGTTGTCTCAGCTGTCTATCTCACCACATCTCTCTCGGCTGTCAATGTTGCAATCTGTGACTGAGCTGTCACTAACTAAGCCTGCACACCTAAAAGAGTCTCTATATGTAACTTAGTCTATGACTGCATATGAGCCTATGTCTACTCCAATAAACCCTGTGTCTGTAGAAGCTGCTCTTGGACAGTCTCTAATGCCACCTGAAGATTTGCTAGCTGCAGCCACACTAAAACATCTCCCACAACTTGCCTCTTACGAGGCACGGTATCACCAGGAAAATCTAAGGCAAGGCTCGATCCAACTGCAGCCTCTCCACTATCAAATCCCTCATCTCCACTGCTCTCATCTCTGCTGCTCTCATCTCCGCTGCTCTCATCTCCACTACTCTCATCACCAACACCAACATCCACATCCTCCGCCTTAATATCCTCCTCTACCCCAATATCAACCTCAGGCTCAACTGCTACCTCACCAACACCAACATCCACATCCTCTGCCTCAACACCTCCAACATCCTCTCTCCTCCATCTGTGACCACGAGCGCCAGGAACATCCTCCTCAACACATAATGGGCCAAGCTCATCTGGAATAGTTAGGTGTGGAAATGGATGCAAAGAAAAATACTCAGCATAGTCAGCTATAAGAGGAGCCTCGACAATATCTAGTCGGATATCCCACAAAAAGGGTTGTAATGCTTGAAACTGTTGAACTACTATAGCATATGACAAACAAGGCCCCCAATCTACTATATTTGACTATCGACAAGCATAGTGAGTGACACCCTAGGGCATACCCTGTACCATCCCATACTGTCTGTGGACGCGTCTGATCAAGAATCTCTCTAAAACCTGATGACCACGACCAATCAAAATCATCGAATGATAAAGAAACAGTAGCTGAACATCATCATCATCCCAGTGATCACAATCCAGGTAGGGATGCCATGTCACAGGCTCTATATCATCAATCACTCTCCTCCAATACTCTAATTTACCTAGCTTAGATTAGGTAAACCTGCCAGAATATCAGAAAACATAAGGTCTCCTAGGTGGCCTCTGTCCAACTGGTACTAGACGTGTGATAGCTATGTGCTCCCACACCCATACCTGAAGCAAAGTAACACCGGACGATAAACTCTGACCACTGAGATACACCACTGAATGTAAATCATGATATAACTAGGCAAGCAAACACATGCCCCAAGCAAAACGGGTACCATGAACAACCATGCTCTCCAGAACTTGACCCCAACCAACTGAAAATCCCTTAGACCTGCGATCAGGACTAAGGAATCCGCTAATGAAACCAGCAAGTACTGTTGGCAAAGTGGCATATGCATCAACCATATCACATCATGGTATCCACTCTCCTCCAATATGATCATCTTGGAACACTCTACGAAGAGCATCGGTCCCACCCTGCTCTCTCGAATCATAAACTACAACATCTCCAATAATCAGAAGCTGAAGGATCTGCCAAACATCCTCTAGGGTGGCTGTCATCTCTCTAGTGGGAAGGTGAAAGGTGTTGTGCTCACTATGCCACCTCTTAGCTAAAGCTGTCAACAAACCCCAATTAATCCTAATATGGGGCATGAAAAGAAGAGGATACAATCCACAACATGTGATGATAGCCGTCTCTGGCTGTGCCAGCCTAGGAATAAGATCAAATGTCCAAGGAAAACGCTCTCGAATCTAGAGGTTCCCTAATCGCTCCTATTATCACAACAAAATTAGGGTCAATAAATTCATATCAATCATCAAATAACATCAATATACTATATCAAATCAAGTCAGCTCTTGGTGAGAATTCTAATCAAATCTCATAAGCACACATCAAATCCACCTCACCTATCATGAGGTCATCATCATCAATGTATCAAATCAACCTCGCTTATCATGAGGTACATCAATTCTAATTATTCCTCACCTATCATGAGGGTAATTATCATCACAACAAAACATTGAACCTCATCTATCATGAGATCGAAAAATCACACAAAACAGAGAAATGTGCCATTTCATTCGATAAAAGCGCTATTCTATTCAAACAAAGCTCCATTTAAGCAAAAGCACCACTTTATTGGGTAAAAGCACTAATATTTTATGTAAAAGTGCTGTAAAATCTAACCTAAGTGCTAAACATCATAATGCACTAATCTACTTTAGAGAAGTGCTACAATGGCTAACCTAAGCGCTAAAATTCAAAAAGTGCCAACCTACAACCTAGATGCGCTAAAACAGACTCTTAAAGCGCTAAAATTCCAAAAGCACTAACACAGACCTAGACACACTACAACGAAGCCAAAATTCACTACAACGGAATATAGAAGCGCTAAAACAGGTTTATTTATAAAAAGCTGAAAATACATTAAAAAAATGAAAAATGCACGTAAACCAAGAAAAAATAATGGACATACTGGATTTCTAAACATGGTCGGCCGCTGATAACGTCAAACACGATCAAAACGGTGAGTGTGAAAGGGAATCGACATCTTGCTCCACATAGCACAAAATCTCTCTCTCAAATTTTCAAAAGTCATAATCTACAAATGATTTTGAAAAAGACCTTTTTAACCTTTTATAGGGTTATTTCAAAAAAGGGATTTTATGACATTGATTTTATTTTTCATTTTATTTTGTAGATTAATTGAAACTATTCAAAAACAACTTTCTACATCAATTAATTGCAGATAAATTCATTTCACACAATATTAATCAAATTCCACATCAAAATCATTGAAAATCATGGAAAAAATGCCAAAAAATAAAAACTGCACTCATTAATTTATCTCTCGATGGGGCATATAGCCATCATCAATCAATTGTAAAATCATACACTTCAAATTTAGTCATCTAGATACTAGCAAAGAATATCATTAAAATTTTCTCAAGCAATGCCAAACACATCACTCAAAGAGGGGCAAAATGTAGACACCTAAAAATGAATATTCGATATCTAATTAATTAAATATGATTTATTTGATTAATTAACTAAATTCATCTAATTTAGCAAATAAATAAAATATTTATTTATATTAAGTTCACTATTAATTCTTCTATTTTATCATATTATTTCCTTTAATTACCAAACAAATTAAATATTTTGTTTCATTTAATTATTATCATTATTATTTCTTCTATACTTTTATCCACTAATTCTATCCTAAAATTAACATAAATTTTATTAATAGTTGATATTATTTAATTATCTCATCAATATTAATTAAATAAAGATATCCTAAAAATCTTTTAAGGCTTAATTATCATATTCCTTCTCTTTTAATTTAATAAACAACTTCTATAGTTTGTTTTATTAAATTATTTATTCCTCTTTTGTTGAATTTAAATAAATCAAAAATATTTAAATAATGCATAAATCTAATCCCTCTATTCACTCACCAATAAAATTAGATTTTTTAAATCTAATTAATGCAATAGGCATTCATGGGAAGAGCCTCAGGGACAAATCTGCAGGAAATCCTCTCAATCTTCTTCCTCAAATATTTCCTCTCATCTTGCCTGGTGTTTTCATGGGTAGGAACAATCATCCATGATCAACTCCACCTTCTCATCTCATACCATTCAAATCTCCAGATTGAATCTCAGCCTCTGTTGTGTTATACCTATGCAAATGTGCTGCCAGAAATCTATATATACAGCCTTTTGAAGCATCAAAATCATCTGAGAATCATCATCCTTTATGCAAAACTTACTCTGCAGGAATTAGTACTCAAGCAATCAAGCAATCATTTAGCATTAGCATTTTAGTATCATCATATCATCATGGCATCAGTAGATTTCATATCACGGCAGCAGCATAGTTTCTTTTTACTGTAGCTTTCATCCATCAGGCTTCAGTTACAGTAGCATCATATCATCTAGAATTCATTAGAAATCATCACATCACAACATTTTAGCATCCTTTCCATTCTCTGATAGGCATTTTAAATAGTTACTGCGCTTACAAATCCGAGAGCTTCAGTAATTTGATAAATCTTGGAGATAGAGACAATGAGATGCTCTTTCTCTATTTAAAATTAGTTTAATTGCTAATAATTGGATAATGTTTCATTAAGAGGTGCATTTAATTGTAGTTTGTTTACATTTTCTGACTTCACACTTCTAACACCAAAATATCTTCTTCACTAATAGGAGATATATTAGGAGAAGAACAAATATGATTGTTAGGAATCTCGTAGGTTGTATTCTCTTTCACTAAAACACTCTCATAGGGAGGAGATATGAAATTTTTCTTAGCATGTCTAGATATGTAAGATACTAACATTGTTTGAACAAAAATGAAAAGCACTTGTAATGATTTCATGCAATGTTTCATCAATGTAAACAATGTATATCCCAAGATGCAAGAAAAGTTTATCCAATGAATGCAAAACTTTAAGAATGCAAACAATGTGTATCCAAGAATGAAAAGAAATTTTACCAAACTTATGCAAATTTTTATGAATAGTAACATTGTGTATGCAAAAGTGAAAACTACTTTTATCCATGTTATGATTTTTTTTAGAAATGTGAGCATTTTTCAGATCTAATGATGCTTGCTATTGAAATGATTTCAAAAATGACTATCCTAAAATGATGTTTTTGACCTAGATGCATAGAAAAAATGTTCCCAAAAATTTCTAGACTTATACTATATGTTACCAGGGGGCTTAGGAAGCACTAAAATGAGGTTTTTGAGGCCATAATAGATAGTTAAAAATATGGACTAGAACTAATTCGCCTAGAATGGTGAATGAGTCCCAGTTGGGTTTTTTTCCAAAAAATTTAAAAAATTTCAATTGGTTTTGAAACTTTTTATGTTGTATGACCTAAAGACTAAATGAAAATGTAGATTTTATATGATTTAAGATGATTTAAGATGAAAACAATGAAAAATATATGCACTTTAACTAATGCAAAAATTTGAAACCCTATAATGCAAATTAACTAATACAAAATGCAATACAATGTTAATGCAAGCTAAATCGAGGATGATGGACTCCAAATCAGAAAAAGTAACAATTCTACTTTGTATGTCTCATTTGGGCCCTCCTTGTGATTTTGGCTTAATTTTTCCTTGATTTAATTTTGTAATGTGGATAATACATTCACATCAGGTCTAGGGCCCTTGTAAACTAAATAAAATGCATGTCTTGTAAAGGTGTTGTAAATAACTTTTCTAGACTTGTATTAAGTATCTAAGTCTAATGCACCTATTTTTTCCTTAATTCAATACTGTAAAATTTATTTAATTACATTATCACATTAATATAGAAGGTTTGCAAATTAAACTTGGTTTTAATCTAGTGTTGTAATGTGTTTTACACATTCACATTGGATCTTGTGCCATTCTAGGCTATGTGGACCTCATTTTAATGTTGTAAAGTGTATTTATTCACACTTTCATATTGAAATTTGTGTCCCTAGCCCTAATCACCCTTTATATCATCATTAATAGGCCTCTATGACCCCATATTGTGCATCCCAAGGCATATTTTGATCAAAATCTGACTAGATCAACATAAAAGCTTAATTTCTTCATTCCCCGACATCCCAACTGGAAAAATATCCCCCATGGGACCCAATCACCACTTTGGGAAAATGAGTCCCATCCAAGGTGGGACTCATTTTCCCAGGATAGTGAATGAGTCCCATTTGGGCCATTTGTGAGGTTTGAGAGGGAAAATTTGGGTTTTTAGTTTGATTTTATTCAATTTTGTCCTTAGGGATCAAATTAGTGGCCATTTGAGTGCCTTGCCTATATAAATAAGCCCTCAAATATTTTTTTCATAAGGTTTTCATGTTCTCAAGTCAAGAATTCAAGGGTTAAGCACCTCAACTCTTCATAAGGGAATTCAAGTGTCTGTATGGGAAAATTCTTCATCAATGTTTGCAACATTTCAAGATCCATCATCATGGAAAGTTTCTAATTGCATTACTTCACATTCATGTTTCATTATCTTGTTTCATCATTTTGGTTTAATTACCTAAAAGGGGTTCAACCAAGGAAAACCCCCATTCCCTAATAATCAACATTTCTCTCTCTTTTCTTGTGTGATTGCAAATCTAGGTGATTTGAAGGCTTGGACATGATTGAAGAATAGGTTTCAAAATTTTTGAAGTCATATCCCTATTAGAAAGGTTAAAATCTTCACAAAATGTCACTTATAGCCCCAAAAATCAGGGTTTCAGATCCGGACACCTAGAGGAATAGAAAGAGAAGACCGAGAGCTACATATTCCACTTTTGATTTTTTCAGAAAAGTAAAAGTGGACTATTCACCATTAATGGTGAATGAGTCCCATTGAACCTTTTTTTTTAGATATTTTTGTTGATTCAGATACCCATTTTCCTAAAACTTGCTCTAGTGTAGTTTTCTATAACTGGGACTGATTACCTAAAATGGTGAATGAGTCCCACCAGGTTTAAAAAATCAACATCTTTAGGATTTCAGAGTTCCATTCCATCCTCAACAACTCTCTAGGTGTACACTTTCAATTTTGCAGTTTTTTGTTTTGTTTCATGATCATTTATAGGTCATTTAACATATGTTTGCATATCACATTATGTTTTCAAACATTTCATGTTTTCCAAGTTTGCACTTGGTGGTGAGCCCCTCATTCAGCCTTTTCTAATCCCAACCCTATCCTAGGATACCTTATTTTTAGATCTTTTCCATCCTTCTTTGGGGGAAGATCTCCAAGGTGTCCTTAAGTGTGAACATTGTCAAATCAGATCCCTTTCTTAAACAAGGAAGTGAAGCATCCATTTTTGGTGTCCACACCTACATATAAGGAATTGTGTAGTCTATACTCCCCACATCCCTTGTCAGTGATCTTGATATTGACTTTGAGAATGGGTTGTGAGGTGAATAATTTTTTTTAATATAGATGGGTCCACATAGGATGATGAAGTAGATGCAACATTGTTAACTAGATAATGGTGTCAGTAGTTATAACTATCTGTTGGAAGAATGAAGAGGATGCCTCTGGTGTGTTGTCATTGATTCCAACATTGGTTGGTAATAGTTTTTTCAATCCAAAAAAATTGTGTTTATTATTTTGATCTAGTAATTTGGTCCAAAAATTCTCTCAGGAGAAGATCGCTCCATGAGATTTTAATATGATGATAAGGACTATTAGTTGCATCTATGCACAATTATTTAGTCAATTTTATTGAAAGAAATGGAAGCTATGAATGAAAAAGTTCAACTTACAATATTCTACTCAGTATTTGTGCAATTGGCATGAATTTTCTTCTAACTGACACAAATAAGTGGTGTATGCTTGGTGTTTTAAAGAGTTCCTTATTAGGTCCAGGCCGACCTAAGTTTATGTCTGCACATTCTCTTTTATGAAAAGGGTTTTGGGTTGAGCTAAAAAGATACATTTTTATTAAATATGTGTACATCTAATTAGGCTGACCTAATTGATGTTTGAAGTTGTAATAGTGTATATGGGTGGGTGCATGAAGTTGGGTTACACTTTTGTGGCCAAATTCAAAAAAATATTGGAAATAACATAATGCGAGTGCATTATAATGTGTTTGTGTTATTTCATTTAAAAAAAAACAATAAGTGAAAGCTATTCATTTTCTCTTTTCTATTTTTTTGCTCTGTCCACGGCCAAAAACCCTCATTTTCACGCTCGCATTCTAGAAGGAGGCATTCTTCAAAATTCATCAACAATTGTTTTTCGTTCACAAAGATGGCACCACGATGAGAAGAGGTGCAGAAGGTAAGTATTGTTTGCTATTTGTTTTGAATTTCTTAGTTTCAAGTTGATTTTGTTTGTTTTGGTTAGATTTGATTTTTCTTTTTAATTTGTAGGAGATACAAATAATCCAATAATCCTGAAAATCCTCAACAAGAAGAATAGGAAAATCCTCCTCAACAAAATCAACCTCCCCCACCAATCACTCAACACCCTCCTGGCACTCAACAAAATTTGAGGAGTGAAATTGAAAACAACAAAAAACAAATTGAGGATATTATCAGTAGGTTGAGTGATCCAAATACTTCAACCGCAGAAAGAATGAAACTAGAAAATTCAATGAAAGAGATGTTAAAAAATTTAGATTCAATAACCCAACAAATAACGGGATGGCAAGATACGAGGCAGGCGGCTAGGGCATATTATGCAGATAAACTATCATATAAACAAGTAAAATATTTAAAAATTACTAAAGGTGATTTGTGCTCTCTATTCACTGACCCTAGAACAAATCAAAATATTAGCCTCAATGTGAAGAGGTTTCCTATTCATTGGTGCCACCACCAAGAGATTAGGAACCATTTTTATGATAGGTAGTACTTGGTCTTTGATTACCCACCATGCAATAATTGTGAAGTCCCCCAATATTTTCTTAGGAAACTAAACAGTGAGTTCGTATTGAACCAAATCCCAAATTATTTTGATATGAGGGAGTTCCAGGGGAGAGGTGGGGGGTTGGCTCAGGATAGACCTGGTGCACAGTCAGATCCTGCATGGCAAGGAGATGACCTCTCGCTAGGCCGCCTCGTGAGCACATTGTTATGCCTGCCATTGTGAAGGAGAGTGTTGATGTAGAGACATTGCAGGCAATCAACACTTTGACCTGAAGTGTCATCCATCATACTAGCCCTATTGTACAAAGCCATCTAGGGGAGTCTTTGGGTGGTGGCCTTCGAACCCATGTGTGTCAATCTTACGAGGCGACTTGTTCATATGACCCCACCGGCACTCAAGAGGCTACTATGCAGGATCTGTATGTTGCTACGCAGGATCCATATGCTGTTACACATGATCTGTATGCTGCTACATAGGATTTGTATGCTGCTACAAGGATGGAGAGGATGGCTTAAATTTTGCATCATGCATATGGCATTGATAGTCAGGTAAAAGTCAACATGTTCATTGAATTTAATTTATTAAATTTTGATTCTAAAATTTTGATTAACTAATTTAGTTTTATTATTTTAATAAAATTGCAGGGTCACAATGTTGAGACTGGATACACCGGTCCTCCACCTACTTATTTTTGTAGTACACCTATCAGTGGGGTATGTAACTAGTAAACAATTATAAATTTATTACATATTAATAGCATTGTTTTATGAATGGTATTTTAATACATGTGATTTTGGATGTTGAACAGGCTAATATTGGCAGTTTCAAGAGAACACCTGCTAGTGCCAGTGGATTCACTCAAACATACACAGAGGTAATAGAATAAAGAGAACTTAACTAATGAATTCTACTTAATAGATTTGTCTAGTTTATATTCATATTGTTGGTTACGTTGCATTACACATCATTCAAACTCAAAGCATTACTTCAAATTCCATAACTAATAACTAGATGTTGATAGATGAAAAAATTTCAACTGTACAATATAGTTGTTTAGAAAGTCAACATAAGTAGCACGATGCAATTACTTCACATGGAGGCATGTACTTGCAAAGGTGCACCACCACGACAAACTATGGATGCTTGGAAAAAATCTATGAAACCATAATAGTAAGCAATAGCATAGACAAGGAATTTAGTGATGCAGAACATCATATGAAAACACTTAATCATTACGGTACATCTGATGCAGAGCATCCAACAAACACCATCAACATCATTTCTTCAAGGGATTTCAATCCCAAATAGAATCAGGAGAAGATCAAATATAATTTCATCAGAAATCTACTTTTCATTCAACCAAAATCCACTCAAATTCTCTTATCCATTCCATAGGCCATCATTCATCATTCCACTAATCAGTATTCCAATTGACTCATTCAAAGAAAAAACCATATTAAAGAAAAATTTGACTTAATCAATTACATTCACATCATTCTCAACCACCATAAAAATAACATAAACTTGATTATTGAGACTTGAACAATTCATACTTTCATTTATTCACCAAGGCAACAAATCATCTAAGCCATACCTCGCTGTTATCAATCCAGTATCAAGCATTGTACTCACCATATTTTGACTGCAATAGTCTATTTTCAAGTTACAAACTCCTGCTACAACAGAATCTTGATTATCATCTTGTGGTTAATCACCAATTTTCTCAAAAGGCTTCATAATAGTCACCCATCCAACCATCAAAGTCACCAAACCTTTCTTATACACCTTAACCAAATTTAGTAACATCAATCATATCATTAGTTTGATAGTAACCAAGAACTCAATCATATCATAGAAGCTTTGAAAGGATACAAGTCAGAAATGTTGAAGATAGGAGAGATTGCCACCCCAAGAGGTCGCTCTATTTCATAAGCATTTTGGCCAAACTTGTAGACCACCTTGCAAGGTCCTATCTTCTTCATCATGAGTTCGGTATACTTTCCTTTTGGAAGTCTCCCATTCTTCAAGTGTTCCATCACCAAGTCTCCAACCTTGAATTGGACATTCCTCTTCTTTAAATCTTCCTTTTCCTTATACTTCTCAACATTCTTTTGAAGGGTTTCCTTCACTTGATGAATATCCCTGATTGTAACAAAAAATTCCTCACCTTGACCACTTCTCCTAGAAACTCCTTGTAGATCTCTTAGTTCATAGACCCCCCTAGGGTGCATGCCATAGACTACCTCAAAAGGGCTTCTACCAATGCTCCTATTCATGGAGTCATTATATTGAAATTCAGCTTGAGGTAAAATCAGATCCCAAGCTTGTCCATGCTCCTTGGTAAGGAATCTTAAGAGGTTTCCCAATGATCTATTCACCACTTTAGTTTGTCCATCCGTTTGTGGATGGTATGCTGAACTAAAGGACAAATTTTTTCATTGATTTTTATCCACAAGGTCCTCCAAAAGTGACCAATGAATTTAGAATCCTTGTTAGAAACAATGCTTAAAGGAAGTCCATGTATCCTAACAACCTCCTTAAATAAGAGACCTGCTATATGAGATGCATCATTGGTGAATTTGGAAGGAATAAAATGTGCCATCTTACTAAATCTATCAACTACCACAAAGATACTATCAAAACCTTTTTGGGTTCTAGGCAACCCCAAGACAAAATTGATACTTACACACTCCCAAGGCCTATTTGGAATGGGAAGTGGTTGATAGAGTCTTGCATTTGATGAAGTTCCCTTTTCCCTTTGACATATTGTGTAGCCTTCCACATACCTTCTCACATCCACCTGCAACTTTGGCCAATAGCAAAATCTCCTAACTTGTTCTAAGGTCTTGTCAAGGCCAAAGTGACCTCCAAGACTCCCACAATGTTTCTCCTTTATGATATTCTCCCTCATTGAGAATTTACGCACACACAATTGGCTTCCTTTGAAGAGAAAAACATTTTGCAATAAAAAGTTAGAGAATTCACCATGAAAAGAATTTAAATGTTTCTCACAAACATTGTATACCTCCTTGAAATCTAAATCTTCATGATACATATCCTTCAATGCTTCAACCCCCATGCTTTGGAGTTGGATCTCTTGCACTACAAGTGCCCTTCTACTAAGAGCATTTTCCACCTTATTTTCTTGGCCCTTCTTATGCTTTATTGTGAAAGTATAGGCTTGCAAAGACTCTACCCACTTCATGTGCCTATGACTGAGTTTGTCCTGTGCATTCAAAAAACTCAAGGCATGATTATCAGTATAAACAACAAATTCTTTAGGTAACAAGTAGTGCCTCCACTTTTTGAGGGCTTGGACCATAGCATACAATTCCAAATCATAGGAAGAATACTTCCTCTTTGCTTCATTCAGCCTCTCACTATAAAATGCAACCAGTTTGCCTTCTTGGCTCAAAATAGCCCCTATTGCTTGATTGCTAGCATCACACTCAATGGTAAAAACTTTATCAAAATCAGGGAGCACAAGTATAGGGTGTTGTGCTACTCTCATTTTTAGATATTCAAACCCTTTATCAGCCTCATTGGTCCAAGAAAACTTACCTTTGTTACCTCCTTTGATGGTGTCCAAGATTGGTGCACAAATTTGGCTAAAGTTCTTGATGAACTTTCTATAAAAGCTTGCAATTCCATGGAAGCTTCTCACATCTCCCATGGATTTTTGTGTTGGCCAAGTAAGAATAGCATCCACCTTTGAAGGATCCATCTTCAAACATCCCTTGGAGATGACAAAACCAATGTAGACTAGTTCTTCCTTCATGAATTCACACTTTTCCATGTTGATCAGCAGCTTCTCCTCTTGTAACCTCCTT
Source organism: Sequoia sempervirens (assembly GCA_007258455.2). NCBI lineage: Eukaryota > Viridiplantae > Streptophyta > Pinopsida > Cupressales > Cupressaceae > Sequoia > Sequoia sempervirens. The sequence goes on from VDFB02353493.1 coordinate 58,967,727, forward strand.
ACTACCATGTCAAGGTGCTTCAAATGTTCTTATTTAGACCTGCTAAAGACAAGGATGTCATATAAATAAACTACAACAAACTTTCCAATGAAAGGTCTCAATACCTCATTCATAAGGCGCATAAATGTACTAGGGGCATTTGATAACCCAAAGGGAATCACCAACCAATCATACAGCCCTTCATTAGTCTTAAAAGTTGTCTTCCATTCATCCCCCTCTCTGATCCTTATCTAATGGTACCCTCTCTTTAGATCAATCTTGGAAAAGTAAGATGCTCCTGATAGACAATCCATGAGGTCCTCCATTCTTGGCATCGGGAACCTATATCTGATTGCGATCCTATTAATGGCTCTTGAATCAGTGCAAAGCATCCAATTCCCATCCTTCCTTGGTGCTAGGATAGTAGGAACAACACATGGGCTCAAACTCTTCCTCACTAGCCCTTTATCCATCAACTCTTGCACTTGTCTTGTAATCTCCTCATTTTGAGTAGGTGTCATCTTGTATGTAGCCTTATTGGGCAATGTAGCCCCTAGAATGATATCAATATGGTGGCTTATATCCCTAATGGGAGGTAGGTAACTAGGTAATTTGTTCACCATTATGTCCTTGTACCTTTCCAACAACTCTTGGAATTCCTTTGGTGCATCTTCCTTCTTCTTTGTGGGCAGATCTGCTTCACTTTTTGGCTTCATAATCAGGAAGAATCCTCTTCCTCCTCCTTCCTTCAAGGTCTTCATGAACTCCTTCTCACCCACCACCAAAACGCTAGGCCCTTCATGCTTTGCCTTGTCTTCTTCTAGGAGAGGTGAAAGGTTGTAAGTCCTCCCATCCTTCACAATGGAGTATATGTTCTTCTCCCCGTCATGCTTGGTCTTCCTATCAAACTACCAAGGCCTACCAGAAATATATAGTTTAATACTTGTACTCAAAATTTTGTTCATTAGATCTCATACATTATAAGTCATGACGTGGATCTAGCTATTGTAATTTTTTTGTGACTGAATAATTTGTTGTTTTATTTTTAGATGTTGGTTGTGGGAACACCTCCAAATGTTACAAGGGAAATGGATATCGATGTTTCATCCACTATACAATCCTCCATGGCTCTGATAGAGGAGGTATGAGGCAAATTACTTGTTGTGCAGTTTTGCACACACGCCCCACTTGGAGTAGGGACCCTCTTTTATGCTATTTTTTGACCCTTATTTTTATTAGATTTGCCTTTTTGGGGTCTTGGGATGTTGGTCTTGGTGGCCTTGGTCTTGCCTTGAGGCTTAAATTGGTTTAAATTGGCTTTTGGTGAAAATCCGGGTTTTGACCTGACTCTAGGATTTTCTGGCTCCGGCGGATTTTCCCGAGCTCTGGTTCATTGTCTGTTCATTACTGAATTTTCTGAATCCGGGTTTCTGCTTGACACCAGGATTTTCCGGTTCTGGCGGATTTTCTCGGACTACGTCAAAATCCCGAACTTCGTAAGAATCCCAGTTTCTGCCATATCCGCGAAATCTATGTTCGTCCGGATTTTCTGCGTATCTTGGGATTTCCCAAAATTTCGTCCTGGGCTCGGGTTTCTGGATTTTCAAATACGTCTTGTCGCTCATTAATGCTCAAGGTACCCTTGCTCAGACGCGTATGTGGGTGGATTTAAAATCTTTTAAGCATCATTTTGACTTCATTATTCAATGTCCATTTTGGTTAGAGTAGGTTTGCTTTGGTTTGTTTGTTTTCATTTGCGTTGCTCTAGCTCATGGTTCCTTCTCTTTTGGGATCTTTGGTTGCATTTGCAGGATGATAGTGACAAAGTTGGTCTAATGTTGGTATTTCTTTTCCAAACAATAATCATCCTTCTAGGGAATTATGGTACGACTTCTCTATCCAGTGTCACTTATCCTTGTACTAAGGCGAAGGGTTTTCTAGTTAGATTGAATAGGAATATATTAGGGTCTCATAATTTCAATTATTAAAGATACCTGAAGTTGCATAAGGTCCTTATGAAGTTTGAACAAGTGAAAAATCCTTTTCTGCTCTAGTGCCACTGTGTTTCTCATCCCTAAATGTGAACTTCATTGTTCATAGGTTGAAGTGAAGGCAATATTCAAAGAAAAATATGTAAAAATATATATAGAATTCAACTCATCAGGGGAATCTGAATATCTCTATCGAGGCTATGGACGCCTAACTGGTAGTAGAGCTATGTTCAGGAGAATCACAGTGATAACCTCGTCGGGGCTATGGACGCCTGGCTGGCAGCGAGGCTCTATCTAGGTTACTTTTAGAGTATGAATCTTTACGTAGCTTCTTTAGACCAAGTTTGGTTCCTGTTGCAACTCAAGGAGGATAATGAATGCATATGCACACACTTTGACCCTGGTGTAGGAAAGTTTAGATGACTAGGGGTATCTTTGTTTTACCATGGGTGGTGGCGGGATCGGTGAGTTGAAAGCATGAGTTCTCAGTTCTTGATTCCAGTTTGTCATCGAAATGCTCGGGAGCATTTCCCCAGCAGAGTAGCCATTTGTTGTGCGGTTTTGCACACACGCCCCACTTGGAGTAGGGACCCTCTTTTATGCTATTTTTTGACCCTTGGTTTTATTAGATTTTCCTTTTTGGGGTCTTGGGATGTTGGTCTTGGTGGCCTTGGTCTTGCCTTGAGGCTTAAATTGGTTTAAATTGGCTTTTGGTGAAAATCTGGGTTTTGACCTAACTCCAGGATTTTTCAGCTCCGGCGGATTTTCTGGGGCTTTGGTTCATTGTCTATTCATTGCTGAATTTTCCGAATCTGGGTTTTTGCTTAACTCCGGGATTTTCCGGCTCCGGCAGATTTTCTCGGGCTCTGGTTCATTGTCTGTTCATTGCTGAATTTTTCGAATTTGGGTTTCTGCTTGACACCGGGATTTTCCGGTTCTGGCAGATTTTCCCGGACTATGTCAAAATCCTGAACTTCGTAAGAATCCCAGTTTCTACCATATCTGTGAAATCTGTGTTCGTCTGGATTTTTCACGTATCTTGGGATTTCCCGAAATTCTATCTTGGGCTCGGGTTTCTAGATTTTCAAATACGTCTTGTCGCTCATTAATGCTCAAGGCACCCTTGCTCAGACGCATATGTGGGTGGATTTAAATTCTTTTAAGCATCATTTCAACTTCATTATTCTCTTGTTTGCTACCTTGGTGTCTGATTACATCCCTTGTTTGAGTTTTGATCATCGATTTCGGGCTGCGTGTGTGTGGATTGGTGGATCGCGGATTAAGGTTTTTGTTGCTAGGGCATTATCGGTTTGCGGTTGTTTCCTCGAGCTCAAGTTTGTCTGGGTTAATCCATGGTAAGTTGTCGATGGCCCCTCTATTTGTTTATGTGATGATTGAGTTCTTTTGAAGTTGAATGATGGTCGTTCTGGGTCGGCCCATACTTGGTCACGATTTTGTTTTATCGAATTAGGGTTTGACCCATCTTTCCGTGAGACCTCATCACCCGTGCCATGTGTCCTCGTATTTATTCATTAGAAGATGGGTGCATCCATTTGGATGATCTTCTGGGTCAGATTTTTGTGCCCTCTAAGCGCGCAATTTTCCATATTGTGCAAGGTTAGGGTTTTTCGGTGCTCAGCCCAGAATAGTGAAATATTTACAATTTGTCAATCTTGCGCCGGTATTAAACTAACCCCTACCTTGTGAGGATTCAGAGGAGTCTGGATTTGTCTTTAGGGATAGTATTCCAAACCTTGAGGCTTACCCTGGTTTTCATGGCGAAGGGTTTATTCATCCAAATTAGGGCATCGCTATTTCACCATGAGGATTAGTCATCTAAGGGTTTTGGAAATTTGAATTCGTTTGCATTTGAGGTCTTGTCTATTGGCGTTGATTTTGAAATCATTTGAATCCCAATTAGTAAGGTTTTGCATGAACATTCAGTCGCTGGTTCGCGTGTTGTCATCTGTCGGGTCTCCGAGGTGTCCGCGGAATTCCCGTGCACTCGGATTTTCCTGGTTTCGGCCATTTTTGCGGAGTATAGTGAATTCTGAAATATTTGAACTATCTGTGGAAATCCTTCTTGTCCGGACTTTTCCATTTTTCCTGTCTTGTTTTATTTCTTTCAATTTTTTTGAAGATAGGATTCATGGAGTGAAGGTTAAATGCTAATTTCTTGTTTCCAATGAATGAATTTCATGATTATCTTATGATCTTTTGTTCGTACTAGCAATTTATTTGACTAATGATGTTTTGGCAACAGGAATCTATCTAGGTCGGATTTCTTTGAAATTCTGCCCCAACTAGATTTTCCCGGCTTACCTTGTTTTCCCGGATTGTTCTATTTTCTGGATTTTCAAAGATTGGCAATTTGTGATAGTTCTTAACTGCTTTATATGATTTCATGCTAACCTTTGGACTGGAATATGCATGATGACTGGATACTTATGATGACCTTTTGTGAGTGCAGGCTGAATCAAGCAAGGCTGCTGCAGGAAAGTCTAAAGGTGACACGGAGGGGTCTTCCATTTCAAAAACAGAAAGATTAAGATTGGACACTAAGAGTCAAATCCCTGAAAGAAAGATATCTTCTGTGTGGGCCGAAGTGTCTGACACCAATGTTGGGGCCTAGAGATATGAAGAGTTTAAACAGAGGACCGCCCAGAAGGATCTGTCAGTCTTGAGACAAGGAATGATGAAGTCCGAACTTGTTCATGTGGTAGGGTTTCCTCCGGCTATCCAATGTTATGAGCTGATACTTGAGTGTGCCCGACAGTATGACTTTGATACACAAAGGGTTGTCAGCACTGAAGGAAGAGTCTTGGAAAATTTTAGTCCTGTTTCTATTGCCCAAGCTTTTGACATGCCAGATTTGCCTTTGGTATGTGCTCTGAACATGGACATGGCCAGGACATATTATGAGAATGAGCCAACCAAAGCTCAACAAATGATCAATTCTTGGTTGGAAAATCCGAAATCACATTACTCTAAACTGCCCAAGCAGTTGCACAGGATTAAGTTCAGATCGGATATTTATGATGCGATTACATTTCTGAGCAGGGTGGCAGGATTGAAGCGTGCTGGAGTGTTGGAGAGTTGGATGGTCCATGTGATCACCAAAATTGAGCAAGGAACCAACTACCACTAGGCGGGACTTATCAGCACCATAATTGACAAGCAGTTGAGGGACGTCCTAGAAACTAAGAGATTTGCCATGTCCTCTTATGTCATGTATGTGTTGGCAAGATTCTACCCGTACAGGGGTTTGAATCCACAAGGGACATTTGGACAGGACATAGTCTATGAGATTTATCTAGAATTGCACCTAGGACACAGGGATTACAAAAGGGCCAATGATGCATTCACAATGCACATCACTAGGATGCTTCAGAATGCCGAGCATGTGAGACTGTTAGATGGAGCAAAGGGGTTGATAAAGAATTATGGGGCCTGGTTCATTCAGTTTCCTACCTTCTCTTACATTAGAATTGATGGATGTCCGGCTACCCCATACAGGTTACCCAGGTACCCTATGGATCATATTGTGTTATTGGAATTGGTGAGACAAATATGTGAATTTGATGCCATTGTCAAAAAGGAGAAACATAAAATAGGTTTCGATGGGGATTTCCCTCTTGGAATTGGCGTAGCAGAGGTGTGCCCTTCCATTCAATCAGCACACATAGCAGGAGATGAATTGGTAGCTTATGGTTTCTCCTTCCATTCCAAAAGGACAAATTTTGATATCACAGGGGAAGCACAGAAAAGGGCCACCAAAGAGTACCATCATAACGATGACCTAGAAGACTACTGGGCCAACATCAAAGATGATTTTGAGGAAAGAAAGAAAAGGTACTCTAGGCTTCCTATTGATGTGATCAGGCAGTACAATGTCAAGCTAATCCCTGACCAACTGGAGGATGATGGGAATCTGGTGCAAGACCATGCATATGAATCTGTGAAGGATAGGTCAATTGGGGAAATAAACTGGAACGAGGATGAGGTCACAGAGTTGGAAGACCTAATGGCCCCTATTGTGAAATTTACTACTTCATGGCTGAAATATAAGGTTTGGGAGCTGGAGAGTGAGAAGGTACCCTGTACCTTCAATTTGATGGGAAACCTTAATCCTATGTCTACTTCAGAGGAATCCGGGGAAGATGACCCCAAAGGGAAAACTAAAAGGAGCTCACCCTTCAAAATAAAAATCAGAGGCCCAAAAGAAAGTGAACCAGAACCAAAGAGAAAACCAAAATGAAAGAAAAGAAGTCGAGCTTTGAAGATAGGCAGATCCTCTGATGAGGAGGGATTTGCAAAGCCAGAAGAAGAGGATGCTCCTCCGCCACCAAAGAAGACAAGAACCACTAGGGTTTCGAAGAAGAAGGTTCAAGATACCTCAAAGGATGAGCCTCCGATTGTTGATGTGGAGAGTTCAGGGGAAAAGACTAAGGTTTACATGAGGAGATCAAGGACTCCTTCTCCTAAGGAGCCGATGCAAGAGATGAACCCTTCTCCAAAGATACTAGTTATGGAGCCATCTAGGCCTGCTTCTCCTCCACCGAGCATGCATGAGCAAGAGACCCTTGAGGAACATGAGGCTAGTGGGGAGGCAAAGCCATTCAAGGAAGGAGAGCTCTTTGGTGCGGCTGCCGAGTTCAAAGTTGAAGAGATAGAAAAGCATCCTTCTCCACTAGTCTGATATGAGGATTCTCCGGCAAGTAGCAAAGGTAATGGATCACCTAAAAAGGAAGACATCCCTGTTAGAACTCCATCACCGGTTCAAGAAGAAGAGGTTGAAATAGGCAATCAAAGAGAGCAGTCTCCTGGGAAAGAACAAGATGAAAAGGAAGAAGAAAAAACAACAGAACAGCCTGAAGAGGCAAAAACAGAGGAAATCCGAGTAGAACCTGTTGTCCCGAATTGGCTTGAAAAGGAGATTACCAAGAAGAAGCAAGTAGTTGTTGAGGACACTCCTTTGGATTGGGATGAGATGCTGTCTAAGATCAGAAAAGGTAAGAAGAAGGCAGCCATGGTAGTTTCAAGGATAGAGAGGGATGAGGTGAGTAACAAGGTCATTCACATTGCCACCCCTGCTGTAGATAAAACTAGAGAAGAGGTCACTGGTAAGGATTACAATGTGTAGACCATTAACCTTGGGCCAACCTCTATGGAGAAAGACATTGATGAATATGAAGGCTCCAGTGCAGTAATAATTGGGAGGTTAAGAAAGGAGGCTCAGACCAAGCATGAGCTTAGAAAAGAAAATGAAAGGCTTAGGAAGTGCTTGGAGGATGTAATGAAGCCTCTGTAATCTCTCCACCCCTCTTCCTCTACCACTCTTGGTTTCTTGCCCAAGGAAACTATTTCCAAAATTGAAAAGATGAAGGCCTCTGCTCAAACTACAACGGATTGGTTAAAGGATGTGCAGGTGAGAGGAGATAATGCAATCAAAGATATCCTTTCAGTTGGGAAAGATGCAATCAGAACCAAGGACTTGTTGGAACGTGTGCTGTCCCAGGACAAAGAAGATATCGATCTTCTGCTGCAGAAATCCAAGGTGATCATTGGGTATGGTAAGGATCAGTTGGCTGCAGATGGGGTTCTTCCTTCCTCCAGGCTTGGCGAACCCTGGGAATGGTTTGAGGCTTTGTAGATCTGGCAAAAGGCCATGAGGAAGATTTAGAAACGAAAGAAGTTGATGGATGGTGATCTAACTGTAGTTTATGATGAATGCATTGCATTTTTTGAGGTTATGACTGGCAGGAGGAAAATTGCTCCTAAGTACCTGAGCCTGGAACAGTTGAGGGAATGGTGGCATGAGGTTTATGCCCCAGATTCTAAGAATGTCATAATAGGGCACCAGTTGGATGATGCTGCAACCTATTTGGTAGTAATAGATAAATACCTGGCCCACAAGGACGATTGGGATAAAATCATCAAACAGTCAAATGAGGAGATCGGTGCCATTGAATGTCGGCTTAGGGTTTTGCCTTTGCCACCTATTGCCGAGCTGGATAAGTCATTTTTGAGGGTTTGAGATCAGAATAAGGACAAGGGAGGCGGTAGTTAATGCCCATTTTGAGATTTGTGCTTCCCTATTATTATAGGGCATGTATTGATCCGAGTTGCATTGGGGATTGTGTCTAGGCCGACCTTGATGATGTATCGGCATTTAATGTGTGCCTTATTTTGAATTCCTAAGGCTGACTTGTTTTAGCAGTTGTTCTTATTTTTTTTGTAAATGTTTGGTTGGGCCGACATGTCTTGAGAATTTTCTATAAAAGGGCATTCTTGCCTCATTGTAACGGGTTAGCTAGAAATAACAGAGACGAGTTAGACCAAAGAGCTAGAGCATTTTGTAGTAGAAGTAGTAGTTAATTTCTTGAAGCAAACATTGTTACAGAACAGTGGAATTGTTGCAGTATTTTGATGATCTAATACAATTGAAGACATTGTGGTTTTCCTAGTGAAATCTCTTGTGTTATTTTATCTTGCATGGTTCCTGTTGTTTCATCTTTCAAATTGCTTAAAGATTTAGGGTTTAGTGTTGAGAGTTAAATTAGTTTCAGTGTGATGAATGATGCTCATGATTTCATATTTGGAATGTTTGTAGCAATCTCCGGTCTATACTCCTAGTAACTATCTGATTGTAGTAGGCTGGTGAAGTCAACCTGGACCATATATTCGTTTGTGCTTAAGTTCGATCGTGGATGAATATCTATGATTTGAAAATCTATATACCTTAGAAGATTGCACCATTCTTGTGATATTGCATTGTGGGTTGATCAAGAATTGGTTACTTAAGATTGGTCCATTCCAGATATCTGTTATTTGCATTTCTCATTCTAGGAATAGTTTAGATCTTATCATATCCTTGCACCCTTATCTTTTTCTATTTCTTTATTATCTAGTTAAATTTAGGATTTGAGATCATCATATTGCAAAATCTGATAAATTGGAAAGATATAGTTTGCTTGTAGTAAGGTCTGATTGTGATTACCAGCATTTCACATTTTATCTGAGTTGTTTATGCATTGTCATGACCTGACACCCGAGAGACCTTGGGGTGATCTTTAGTGATTTATTGTTGAAGATTGTCTTTCAAGAGAGATAGAATATCATTTTCTGTCGAGTTGTTGTCTGTGCAGAAAACACCATCAACATTACTAAATTTCAATTTACATTTGTTGTTATAGATGTTAGTTCTAGTGAAAAATCAAACCATTAGTGATTTGCAGTTTAATTCCTATTTGGATGGTTTATACAAGGCTTCAACATGCTTGAGCATCGACATGCAAATATTTCCATCATGGAGAGTGATCATGAGATGGTTGTAAGTGATTATTTTTTTAAATATATCATTTCTTATATTGTAATTTCTATATATTAATGTCTTTACTTCTTATTGTAATAGTTAAAACTTCACTAGGAGATAAACTGTAGGAGGAGTAGCAGGATCACTCCTCGAGCACAACAGAAATGAGTGATGGACTTATCGCCATCAGATCACCAAACAAAGGGAAAGAATTTATTTCTAGAGCATGGAGATAAATGAATTTTGATTCTAGAGCCCTTTGTTGTATGCCTAGACATGGCAATTTTGTACATATCTTGTATTGGATATATTTGACATTGTATGCCTCTATGGCATTCAAGCGCAAGCCTATATGGCTATTTTGTAACTATATTTAATACTTATATCAACATATATTGATGTATGTGTACATGGCTATTTAGTTAATACAAATATTTTTTATCGATGGTGTCCATATTTGCTCTTTTTGACAATGTCAAAAGCATGGCTGCATATAGATTAGGCAAAAGACTTTTCCTTTTAGATTAGCAATGCATGAAAGTTTCAAAAAGTATCCCTGATATTACAAAAAGATGTGTTTATACCATAGCAGAAAAAATATTTTGGGGAAAAAATCGGCAAACCAAAAGTATAAGATTTTTTGAAAAAATTGGGAAAAAGTCTAGAAAAAATAGAAAAAAAACAGATTTAAAAAAAAGGTAAAAAAAAGTAGAACAAGAGATAAAAACTTTTTAAAAAAAAATTAAAGGCATTTCCATAGCATAGAGATATAGAGAGGAAATAAAATAAAGAGTTTAACTAATAAATTGTTAAAAATAGATTTTTGTAGTTTATATTCATATCGTTGATTACATTGCATTACACATATTTCAAACTCAAAGCATTGCTTCACATTGCATAACTAATAACTAGATGTTGATAGATAACAAAATTTCAATTACAATATAGTTTTTACAAAGTCAACCTAAGCAGTTATGCAATTACTTCACATTGCATAACTAATAACTAGGAGTAGCTCCCAATTGCATTTGCTTGTCATGGCATTCTATGAGACCACATTTCTTTGAGGCATATTTTCAAACAATTCACTTCCTTGTCTATACCACCACATTTTTGATACATGTCTACCAAAGCATTTTGTCAAATAGTTCATTGCCTTGTTGCTATGGCTGAAAGCATAAAACAACTGCTTTTGACCAAGCTATGGATGCTTCAAAAAAATCTATCAAAAGCATAATAGTAAGCAATATCATAGACAATGCAGTGAACTTTTTGAAAAAATGCCTCAAAGAAATCAGGTCTCATGGTGATGGAATGCCAATGACAATCAAATGCTTTTGATTTTCATGGAATTCCATCACCATGAGACCTCATTTCTTTGAGGAATTTTTTCAAAGAGTTCAATGCCTTGTCTATGCTAACACATTTTTCATACATGTCTATCAAAGCATTTTATCAAACAGTTCATTGCCTTGCTGCTATGGATAAAAGCCTAAAACAGGTGCTTTCAAACAAGCTATGGATTGTCATGGAATTCCATCACCATGAGACCACATTTCTTTGAGGCATTTTTTCAAACAGTTCGTTGCCTTGTCTATGCTACCACATTTTTCATACATGTTTACCAAAGAATTTTATCAAACAATTCACCTCCTTGCTGCTATGGCTAAAAGCCTAAAATAGGTGCTTCAAAACAAGCTATGGATGCTTGGAAAAACATATATCAAAGCATAATAATAATC
>VDFB02353493.1:58987481-59043737 GCA_007258455.2 Sequoia sempervirens
CAAACCTACTCTAACCAAAATGGACATTGAATAATGAAGTCGAAATGATGCTTAAAAGATTTTAAATCCACCCACATACGCGTCTGAGCAAGGGTACCTTGAGCATTAATGAGCGACAAGACGTATTTCAAAATCTGGAAACCCGAGCACAGGACGGAATTTTGGGAAATCCCAAGATATGCGGAAAATCCGGATAAACACAGATTTCGGCTTTGACAGGCAACCGATTCTTACGAAGTTCGGGATTTTGACGTAGTCCGAGAAAATCCGCCAGAACCGGAAAATCCTGGTGTCAAGCAGAAACCCGGATTCAGAAAATTCAGTAATGAACAGACAATGAACCAGAGCTCGGGAAAATCCGCCGGAGCCAGAAAATCCTAGAGTCAGGTCAAAACCCGGATTTTCACCAAAAGCCAATTTAAACCAATTTAAGCCTCAAGGCAAGACCAAGGCCACCAAGACCAACATCCCAAGACCCCAAAAAGGCAAATCTAATAAAAATAAGGGTCAAAAAATAGCATAAAAGAGGGTCCCTACTCCAAGTGGGGCGTGTGTGCAAAACTGCACAACAAGTAATTTGCCTCATACCTCCTCTATCAGAGCCATGGAGGATTGTATAGTGGATGAAACATCGATATCCATTTCCCTTGTAACATTTGGAGGTGTTCCCACAACCAACATCTAAAAATAAAACAACAAATTATTCAGTCACAAAAAAATTACAATAGCTAGATCCACGTCATGACTTATAATGTATGAGATCTAATGAACAAAATTTTGAGTACAAGTATTAAACTATATATTTCTGGTAGGCCTTGGTAGTTTGATAGGAAGACCAAGCATGACGGGGAGAAGAACATATACTCCATTGTGAAGGATGGGAGGACTTACAACCTTTCACCTCTCCTAGAAGAAGACAAGGCAAAGCATGAAGGGCCTAGCGTTTTGGTGGTGGGTGAGAAGGAGTTCATGAAGACCTTGAAGGAAGGAGGAGGAAGAGGATTCTTCCTGATTATGAAGCCAAAAAGTGAAGCAGATCTGCCCACAAAGAAGAAGGAAGATGCACCAAAGGAATTCCAAGAGTTGTTGGAAAGGTACAAGGACATAATGGTGAACAAATTACCTAGTTACCTACCTCCCATTAGGGATATAAGCCACCATATTGATATCATTCTAGGGGCTACATTGCCCAATAAGGCTACATACAAGATGACACCTACTCAAAATGAGGAGATTACAAGACAAGTGCAAGAGTTGATGGATAAAGGGCTAGTGAGGAAGAGTTTGAGCCCATGTGTTGTTCCTACTATCCTAGCACCAAGGAAGGATGGGAATTGGATGCTTTGCACTGATTCAAGAGCCATTAATAGGATCGCAATCAGATATAGGTTCCCGATGCCAAGAATGGAGGACCTCATGGATTGTCTATCAGGAGCATCTTACTTTTCCAAGATTGATCTAAAGAGAGGGTACCATTAGATAAGGATCAGAGAGGGGGATGAATGGAAGACAACTTTTAAGACTAATGAAGGGCTGTATGATTGGTTGGTGATTCCCTTTGGGTTATCAAATGCCCCTAGTACATTTATGCGCCTTATGAATGAGGTATTGAGACCTTTCATTGGAAAGTTTGTTGTAGTTTATTTATATGACATCCTTGTCTTTAGCAGGTCTAAATAAGAACATTTGAAGCACCTTGACATGGTAGTAAGGAGGTTACAAGAGGAGAAGCTGCTGATCAACATGGAAAAGTGTGAATTCATGAAGGAAGAACTAGTCTACATTGGTTTTGTCATCTCCAAGGGATGTTTGAAGATGGATCCTTCAAAGGTGGATGCTATTCTTACTTGGCCAACACAAAAATCCATGGGAGATGTGAGAAGCTTCCATGGAATTGCAAGCTTTTATAGAAAGTTCATCAAGAACTTTAGCCAAATTTGTGCACCAATCTTGGACACCATCAAAGGAGGTAACAAAGGTAAGTTTTCTTGGACCAATGAGGCTGATAAAGGGTTTGAATATCTAAAAATGAGAGTAGCACAACACCCTATACTTGTGCTCCCTGATTTTGATAAAGTTTTTACCATTGAGTGTGATGCTAGCAATCAAGCAATAGGGGCTATTTTGAGCCAAGAAGGCAAACTGGTTGCATTTTATAGTGAGAGGCTGAATGAAGCAAAGAGGAAGTATTCTTCCTATGATTTGGAATTGTATGCTATGGTCCAAGCCCTCAAAAAGTGGAGGCACTACTTGTTACCTAAAGAATTTGTTGTTTATACTGATAATCATGCCTTGAGTTTTTTGAATGCACAGGACAAACTCAGTCATAGGCACATGAAGTGGGTAGAGTCTTTGCAAGCCTATACTTTCACAATAAAGCATAAGAAGGGCCAAGAAAATAAGGTGGAAAATGCTCTTAGTAGAAGGGCACTTGTAGTGCAAGAGATCCAACTCCAAAGCATGGGGGTTGAAGCATTGAAGGATATGTATCATGAAGATTTAGATTTCAAGGAGGTATACAATGTTTGTGAGAAACATTTAAATTCTTTTCATGGTGAATTCTCTAACTTTTTATTGCAAAATGTTTTTCTCTTCAAAGGAAGCCAATTGTGTGTGCGTAAATTCTCAATGAGGGAGAATATCATAAAGGAGAAACATTGTGGGAGTCTTGGAGGTCACTTTGGCCTTGACAAGACCTTAGAACAAGTTAGGAGATTTTGCTATTGGCCAAAGTTGCAGGTGGATGTGAGAAGGTATGTGGAAGGCTACACAATATGTCAAAGGGAAAAGGGAACTTCATCAAATGCAAGACTCTATCAACCACTTCCCATTCCAAATAGGCCTTGGGAGTGTGTAAGTATCAATTTTGTCTTGGGGTTGCCTAGAACCCAAAAAGGTTTTGATAGTATCTTTGTGGTAGTTGATAGATTTAGTAAGATGGCACATTTTATTCCTTCCAAATTCACCAATGATGCATCTCATATAGCAGGTCTCTTATTTAAGGAGGTTGTTAGGATACATGGACTTCCTTTAAGCATTGTTTCTAACAAGGATTCTAAATTCATTGGTCACTTTTGGAGGACCTTGTGGATAAAAATCAATGAAAAAATTTGTCCTTTAGTTCAGCATACCATCCACAAACGGATGGACAAACTAAAGTGGTGAATAGATCATTGGGAAACCTCTTAAGATTCCTTACCAAGGAGCATGGACAAGCTTGGGATCTGATTTTACCTCAAGCTGAATTTCAATATAATGACTCCATGAATAGGAGCATTGGTAGAAGCCCTTTTGAGGTAGTCTATGGCATGCACCCTAGGGGGGTCTATGAACTAAGAGATCTACAAGGAGTTTCTAGGAGAAGTGGTCAAGGTGAGGAATTTTTTGTTACAATCAGGGATATTCATCAAGTGAAGGAAACCCTTCAAAAGAATGTTGAGAAGTATAAGGAAAAGGAAGATTTAAAGAAGAGGAATGTCCAATTCAAGGTTGGAGACTTGGTGATGGAACACTTGAAGAATGGGAGACTTCCAAAAGGAAAGTATACCGAACTCATGATGAAGAAGATAGGACCTTGCAAGGTGGTCTACAAGTTTGGCCAAAATGCTTATGAAATAGAGCGACCTCTTGGGGTGGCAATCTCTCCTATCTTCAACATTTCTGACTTGTATCCTTTCAAAGCTTCTATGATATGATTGAGTTCTTGGTTACTATCAAACTAATGATATGATTGATGTTACTAAATTTGGTTAAGGTGTATAAGAAAGGTTTGGTGACTTTGATGGTTGGATGGGTGACTATTATGAAGCCTTTTGAGAAAATTGGTGATTAACCACAAGATGATAATCAAGATTCTGTTGTAGCAGGAGTTTGTAACTTGAAAATAGACTATTGCAGTCAAAATATGGTGAGTACAATGCTTGATACTGGATTGATAACAGCGAGGTATGGCTTAGATGATTTGTTGCCTTGGTGAATAAATGAAAGTATGAATTGTTCAAGTCTCAATAATCAAGTTTATGTTATTTTTATGGTGGTTGAGAATGATGTGAATGTAATTGATTAAGTCAAATTTTTCTTTAATATGGTTTTTTCTTTGAATGAGTCAATTGGAATACTGATTAGTGGAATGATGAATGATGGCCTATGGAATGGATAAGAGAATTTGAGTGGATTTTGGTTGAATGAAAAGTAGATTTCTGATGAAATTATATTTGATCTTCTCCTGATTCTATTTGGGATTGAAATCCCTTGAAGAAATGATGTTGATGGTGTTTGTTGGATGCTCTGCATCAGATGTACCGTAATGATTAAGTGTTTTCATATGATGTTCTGCATCACTAAATTCCTTGTCTATGCTATTGCTTACTATTATGGTTTCATAGATTTTTTCCAAGCATCCATAGTTTGTCGTGGTGGTGCACCTTTGCAAGTACATGCCTCCATGTGAAGTAATTGCATCGTGCTACTTATGTTGACTTTCTAAACAACTATATTGTACAGTTGAAATTTTTTCATCTATCAACATCTAGTTATTAGTTATGGAATTTGAAGTAATGCTTTGAGTTTGAATGATGTGTAATGCAACGTAACCAACAATATGAATATAAACTAGACAAATCTATTAAGTAGAATTCATTAGTTAAGTTCTCTTTATTCTATTACCTCTGTGTATGTTTGAGTGAATCCACTGGCACTAGCAGGTGTTCTCTTGAAACTGCCAATATTAGCCTGTTCAACATCCAAAATCACATGTATTAAAATACCATTCATAAAACAATGCTATTAATATGTAATAAATTTATAATTGTTTACTAGTTACATACCCCACTGATAGGTGTACTACAAAAATAAGTAGGTGGAGGACCGGTGTATCCAGTCTCAACATTGTGACCCTGCAATTTTATTAAAATAATAAAACTAAATTAGTTAATCAAAATTTTAGAATCAAAATTTAATAAATTAAATTCAATGAACATGTTGACTTTTACCTGACTATCAATGCCATATGCATGATGCAAAATTTAAGCCATCCTCTCCATCCTTGTAGCAGCATACAAATCCTATGTAGCAGCATACAGATCATGTGTAACAGCATATGGATCCTGCGTAGCAACATACAGATCCTGCATAGTAGCCTCTTGAGTGCCGGTGGGGTCATATGAACAAGTCGCCTCGTAAGATTGACACACATGGGTTCGAAGGCCACCACCCAAAGACTCCCCTAGATGGCTTTGTACAATAGGGCTAGTATGATGGATGACACTTCAGGTCAAAGTGTTGATTGCCTGCAATGTCTCTACATCAACACTCTCCTTCACAATGGCAGGCATAACAATGTGCTCACGAGGCGGCCTAGCGAGAGGTCATCTCCTTGCCATGCAGGATCTGACTGTGCACCAGGTCTATCCTGAGCCAACCCCCCACCTCTCCCCTGGAACTCCCTCATATCAAAATAATTTGGGATTTGGTTCAATACGAACTCACTGTTTAGTTTCCTAAGAAAATATTGGGGGACTTCACAATTATTGCATGGTGGGTAATCAAAGACCAAGTACTACCTATCATAAAAATGGTTCCTAATCTCTTGGTGGTGGCACCAATGAATAGGAAACCTCTTCACATTGAGGCTAATATTTTGATTTGTTCTAGGGTCAGTGAATAGAGAGCACAAATCACCTTTAGTAATTTTTAAATATTTTACTTGTTTATATGATAGTTTATCTGCATAATATGCCCTAGCCGCCTGCCTCGTATCTTGCCATCCCGTTATTTGTTGGGTTATTGAATCTAAATTTTTTAACATCTCTTTCATTGAATTTTCTAGTTTCATTCTTTCTGCGGTTGAAGTATTTGGATCACTCAACCTACTGATAATATCCTCAATTTGTTTTTTGTTGTTTTCAATTTCACTCCTCAAATTTTGTTGAGTGCCAGGAGGGTGTTGAGTGATTGGTGGGGGAGGTTGATTTTGTTGAGGAGGATTTTCCTATTCTTCTTGTTGAGGATTTTCAGGATTATTTGCATCTCCTACAAATTAAAAAAAATAAATCAAATCTAACCTAAAACAAACAAAATCAACTTGAAACTAATAAATTCAAGACAAATAGCAAACAATACTTACGTCTTGCACCTCTTCTTCATCGTGGTGCCATCTTTGTGAATGAAAGGAAACTATTGTTGATGAATTTTGAAGAATGCCTCCTTCTAGAATGCGAGCGTGAAAATGAGGGTTTTTGGCCGTGGACAGAGCAAAAAAATAGAAAAGAGAAAATGAATAGCTTTCACTTATTGTTTTTTTTTAAATGAAATAACACAAACACATTATAATGCACTCGCATTATGTTATTTCCAATATTTTTTTGAATTTGGCCACAAAAGTGTAACCCAACTTCATGCACCCACCCATATACACTATTACAACTTCAAACATCAATTAGGTCAGCCTAATTAGATGTACACATATTTAATAAAAATGTATCTTTTTAGCTCAACCCAAAACCCTTTTCATAAAAGAGAATGTGCAGACATAAACTTAGGTCGGCCTGGACCTAATAAGGAACTCTTTAAAACACCAAGCATACACCACTTATTTGTGTCAGTTAGAAGAAAATTCATGCCAATTGCACAAATACTGAGTAGAATATTGTAAGTTGAACTTTTTCATTCATAGCTTCCATTTCTTTCAATAAAATTGACTAAATAATTGTGCATAGATGCAACTAATAGTCCTTATCATCATATTAAAATCTCATGGAGCGATCTTCTCCTGAGAGAATTTTTGGACCAAATTACTAGATCAAAATAATAAACACAATTTTTTTGGATTGAAAAAACTATTACCAACCAATGTTGGAATCAATGACAACACACCAGAGGCATCCTCTTCATTCTTCCAACAGATAGTTATAACTACTGACACCATTATCTAGTTAACAATGTTGCATCTACTTCATCATCCTATGTGGACCCATCTATATTAAAAAAAATTATTCACCTCACAACCCATTCTCAAAGTCAATATCAAGATCACTGACAAGGGATGTGGGGAGTATAGACTACACAATTCCTTATATGTAGGTGTGGACACCAAAAATGGATGCTTCACTTCCTTGTTTAAGAAAGGGATCTGATTTGACAATGTTCACACTTAAGGACACCTTGGAGATCTTCCCCCAAAGAAGGATGGAAAAGATCTAAAAATAAGGTATCCTAGGATAGGGTTGGGATTAGAAAAGGCTGAATGAGGGGCTCACCACCAAGTGCAAACTTGGAAAACATGAAATGTTTGAAAACATAATGTGATATGCAAACATATGTTAAATGACCTATAAATGATCATGAAACAAAACAAAAAACTGCAAAATTGAAAGTGTACACCTAGAGAGTTGTTGAGGATGGAATGGAACTCTGAAATCCTAAAGATGTTGATTTTTTAAACCTGGTGGGACTCATTCACCATTTTAGGTAATCAGTCCCAGTTATAGAAAACTACACTAGAGCAAGTTTTAGGAAAATGGGTATCTGAATCAACAAAAATATCTAAAAAAAAAGGTTCAATGGGACTCATTCACCATTAATGGTGAATAGTCCACTTTTACTTTTCTGAAAAAATCAAAAGTGGAATATGTAGCTCTCGGTCTTCTCTTTCTATTCCTCTAGGTGTCCGGATCTGAAACCCTGATTTTTGGGGCTATAAGTGACATTTTGTGAAGATTTTAACCTTTCTAATAGGGATATGACTTCAAAAATTTTGAAACCTATTCTTCAATCATGTCCAAGCCTTCAAATCACCTAGATTTGCAATCACACAAGAAAAGAGAGAGAAATGTTGATTATTAGGGAATGGGGGTTTTCCTTGGTTGAACCCCTTTTAGGTAATTAAACCAAAATGATGAAACAAGATAATGAAACATGAATGTGAAGTAATGCAATTAGAAACTTTCCATGATGATGGATCTTGAAATGTTGCAAACATTGATGAAGAATTTTCCCATACAGACACTTGAATTCCCTTATGAAGAGTTGAGGTGCTTAACCCTTGAATTCTTGACTTGAGAACATGAAAACCTTATGAAAAAAATATTTGAGGGCTTATTTATATAGGCAAGGCACTCAAATGGCCACTAATTTGATCCCTAAGGACAAAATTGAATAAAATCAAACTAAAAACCCAAATTTTCCCTCTCAAACCTCACAAATGGCCCAAATGGGACTCATTCACTATCCTGGGAAAATGAGTCCCACCTTGGATGGGACTCATTTTCCCAAAGTGGTGATTGGGTCCCATGGGGGATATTTTTCCAGTTGGGATGTCGGGGAATGAAGAAATTAAGCTTTTATGTTGATCTAGTCAGATTTTGATCAAAATATGCCTTGGGATGCACAATATGGGGTCATAGAGGCCTATTAATGATGATATAAAGGGTGATTAGGGCTAGGGACACAAATTTCAATATGAAAGTGTGAATAAATACACTTTACAACATTAAAATGAGGTCCACATAGCCTAGAATGGCACAAGATCCAATGTGAATGTGTAAAACACATTACAACACTAGATTAAAACCAAGTTTAATTTGCAAACCTTCTATATTAATGTGATAATGTAATTAAATAAATTTTACAGTATTGAATTAAGGAAAAAATAGGTGCATTAGACTTAGATACTTAATACAAGTCTAGAAAAGTTATTTACAACACCTTTACAAGACATGCATTTTATTTAGTTTACAAGGGCCCTAGACCTGATGTGAATGTATTATCCACATTACAAAATTAAATCAAGGAAAAATTAAGCCAAAATCACAAGGAGGGCCCAAATGAGACATACAAAGTAGAATTGTTACTTTTTCTGATTTGGAGTCCATCATCCTCGATTTAGCTTGCATTAACATTGTATTGCATTTTGTATTAGTTAATTTGCATTATAGGGTTTCAAATTTTTGCATTAGTTAAAGTGCATATATTTTTCATTGTTTTCATCTTAAATCATCTTAAATCATATAAAATCTACATTTTCATTTAGTCTTTAGGTCATACAACATAAAAAGTTTCAAAACCAATTGAAATTTTTTAAATTTTTTGGAAAAAAACCCAACTGGGACTCATTCACCATTCTAGGCGAATTAGTTCTAGTCCATATTTTTAACTATCTATTATGGCCTCAAAAACCTCATTTTAGTGCTTCCTAAGCCCCCTGGTAACATATAGTATAAGTCTAGAAATTTTTGGGAACATTTTTTCTATGCATCTAGGTCAAAAACATCATTTTAGGATAGTCATTTTTGAAATCATTTCAATAGCAAGCATCATTAGATCTGAAAAATGCTCACATTTCTAAAAAAAATCATAACATGGATAAAAGTAGTTTTCACTTTTGCATACACAATGTTACTATTCATAAAAATTTGCATAAGTTTGGTAAAATTTCTTTTCATTCTTGGATACACATTGTTTGCATTCTTAAAGTTTTGCATTCATTGGATAAACTTTTCTTGCATCTTGGGATATACATTGTTTACATTGATGAAACATTGCATGAAATCATTACAAGTGCTTTTCATTTTTGTTCAAACAATGTTAGTATCTTACATATCTAGACATGCTAAGAAAAATTTCATATCTCCTCCCTATGAGAGTGTTTTAGTGAAAGAGAATACAACCTACGAGATTCCTAACAATCATATTTGTTCTTCTCCTAATATATCTCCTATTAGTGAAGAAGATATTTTGGTGTTAGAAGAACCAATCACTGATATTTTTAAGAATCCTAGTTGTTTCTCTTGTCTTACCTCTCTTAGTGGACAAGACATTGATGAACAAGGCAACACAACCATAGGTAATCATGATAATAACATTTTTTCTTCTCCTCATATCTTTCATTGTTGTGTTGAAGATACTTTGATATTACACAACACAATCAATGAAGGTGATGAGAGTATTAGTTGTCCCCCTTCACCTAGAGAAACCCTTATTGAGCAGGACAACTCAACCATGGATCATTCCCCTATTTGCGATGAATTATTTTAGAAGAACCTACCTTTGAATGTCGAGAACATTTGGTTTGTAGTTCTCCTAAAAACTCTCCTCCTAGGGAGGATAACATGATGCACGCCAAGGATAAAATTTCCAATAATAATATAGTATCCTTAGAAGAGGATGAAGAGGCAACATTAGACTCTCACTCACTAAGGGATGTTAATATTATTCAGCCTCAACTCATCCTTTACCCACCATCAGAAAAACTTCAAACTCAAAAGAAACCCGAATTCATGCCCTACCCACCTAAGAATAATGCATGTCACAACGGTCGAGTCATAATACTATTTCTCATACATACAACACTAGAAACAATCCACAACCACAACAACCAACCCCAACACCCCTACCTTTTCCTAATCCCATATTTCCTAGTGTTCCTCATTTTCCTGCACAAAGTAGAAAAGGAGTATGATATTGTTGAACAACTTAAGAACACTCCTACTAAGATATCATTATGGGACCTTATTCAAGCCTCCCCTCGCTATAACAACATGATTCAAATAGCCTTACAACAAGTTCCTATCCCTTCCAATGTGCAACTAAATGACATAGCAGCCATGATCCAAGGAATAAATGTTGACATTGTTTTCCACCAAAGTGAACTCCCCACTTTGGAAGTGCAAAAACAACATGAAGCTTTCATAATAATATCTCAATACAAAAGAAAAGGGATAAAGATAACTCTTGTATATACCATATTTTCCCTTAATGTCTGTAGTGTGAGCCTTATAGATAGGCTTGGTGTTGATAAATCAAACATTCAACCTGATTCTTTGTATATTAAGGGATTTGACAATGTTGAAAAAAATTTGCTTGGTGTGATTACTTTACCTATTACTGTTGGGAAGGCCACATTGGAAACACAAATCCATGTTATGCCTCATGAAATTTCATATAATCTTATTTTAGCAAGACCATGGATTCATGCAATGGTGTGCCCTCTACTCTTCATCATAAAATGAAATACATCTACAATAACAAAGGGTACACAGTTGAGGTCGATCCTGACCCAAACACTTGTTTGAACATTGAGAAAAACAAGGAAAATCCTTTAGCAATATTAACACCAGCTACACAAGTGGAACCCATCCAACATAAAGACAAAGAACAACATATTGAACAAGTCACGAAGCTATTAGAAGATGATTGGGGTTCCTTAGATTTTGAACATACATTCATGAGAGAATACAAGATCATAAATAAAGAATCTAAAAATGGAAAAGAGAAAGTGGTAATGTCAACACAAACTATGGAAGACCCTTCACAAGCATCCACATCAACCACTTTAGAACAAAAGACAAAAAATTACACAACAAACTTTGATGAACTTAATCATGAGAAATCACTAGATTCAAAAGCAATGGGAAAGCTTTATGGAAAAGGTTATGAACTTATGAAACAACTTGTCTATAATGGAAAAGGATGTGGTGCTAGAGAACAAGGTATATGTAACCCTATAGATCCTAATACAAAATAAATGACTCATGGTCTTCGTTATTTTCCTTTGATAGAAATAAAAAAGCCCTCACTCAATAGAAAAACCATCACAAAAGATTATTCTAAGACAACTTTAACAATAGTGCATCCCAAACTGATAGAAACTAGTGGTCTTTATCCTTTACAAGAAATGAAACAAACAAATAAATCCTCTCCTAATGTAAATGTCATCTCAAAACACTGATGATTTGAATTCGTCAAATTTTACACCCTCTTGTAAAGGAGAGAACGAAATGTTGCAATCTAAAGTATCTTGCATAGGTATGTCATCTTGTACTAAGCAAGAGATATCTTTGTCACAACATAAAGGAAAATCTTCTATTGATCAAGAGAGTATCTTGGTGAAACTACACCAAGATCATCTAATATCTCCCCCTCCAAGAACACAAAAGAAATTCTATTACACGACTTCATTTTTCACCTATCACAGAGTTCACAGTCATTCCACTAATGAATGTAAGGATTTGAGTAGTAAAATCCAACATTTTAAGTAGTTTGGTGCTCTCCCTTATGTAGGAGCTCCTAATTCCTCTAATTGATACTAATTTTCACTCTACCATGCATCTTATCAATCATTTCAGCTCACCCTTGTCCTGCACTAAGTGGGGGAAAGGGGGTTAGGTAGCCTTGTCCTCGTATGTCACTTGTTTCCTCTTTTTTCTAGCCATTAACCTTTCACAATTATATAAGAGCAAGCTTGGGATGTGGACACCATGCCTTCAATTGGCTCGCACATGACATACTACCTTACTCATCATTTAGCTTATCAGAAACATATGACTTGGCATAGGGCTTCCCAAATAAGGTCTCATATCTTCTTCTACTTTAAAGAAATTTCTCACAGTAAAGGTGCTAGAAACCACTTCAAATTTGGGGCATACATTGACACTCATATTTCATTGTGTGATTTTATTTTTCTTGTGAGCTTTTGTGCTTGTCCTCTCTTGGAAGCATTGGTTATGAGACCTCATATTTTTCCTCTCTTGGAGACATTAAGCACAATGTTTCCTAAGATGAGACCTTGAATGAAATAAGAAAAATAACTTTAAGCATTCCTTACAACATTTTTCATTTACGTCTATGAGATTCAGGCATACAAAGTTTTCCTTTCCTCATGGAGCTCGAAAAATTATTTTTGTGTGGCACCTTATTAAAGTTATCAGGAGGTATAACTTTGGTATGGTTTGATTGGGAAGCACAATCCGAGGCATGAATTTCCACATAGCCACTTGCATGTGTGTGAGCACATACCAACCATGAGTGTATGTTTTTCACCTTTTGAACTTCTCACTTGACAGATAGTCAGGAGTTCCGTCACCTTAGAGTGAGTATGCATTTTTAGACAAATAGGCTAAATCTGATCCACAACGTGTTGGAAAAATGGTCGAATCTTGATCCACATCATTTTTATTTGTACTCATTTTTCTTTCTTTTAGTTCTTAACATTGCATGATTGTGTATCTTGTTCTACTACAAACCATACACCTTGTGCATGTCCTCTTGTGCTTGTGTCAATTTGACTTAGGATCTTAGATCCTGGGGGCTTGACTTCTTCCTCAGTCTTTGTTATCCAATACCATCTGCATTGGTATGTTTGGACCCCTCTTGAATGTCTACTTTAGTGTGAGTTTGAAGTAGGTTCATCCTCTCACTAAAGTGGGGGCTAAATGTGGACACCGAAAAAGTAACCCTTCTACTACTTTTCTATCTTGTTTGGGCCCTCCTTGTGATTTTGGCTTAATTTTTCCTTTTATTTAATGTTGTAATGTGGATAATATATTCACATTAGGTCTTGGGCCCTTGCAAACTGAATAAAATGCATGTTTTGTAAAGGTGTTGTAAATAAATTTTCTCGACTTTTATTAAGTATCTAAGTCTAATGGACCTATTTTTCCCTTAATTCAATATTGTAAAATGTATTTAATTGCATTCTCACATTAATCTAGAAGGCTTGTAAATTAAACCTAGTTTTAATCTAGTGTTGTAACATGTTTTACACATTCACATTGGATATTGTGCCTTTCTAGGCTATTTGGACCTCATTTTAATGTTGTAAAGTGTATTTAATCACACTTTCAAATTGAACTCTGTGTACCTATCCCTAATCACCCTTTACATTATCATTAATAGGCCCCTATGAGCCCATATTATGCATCCTGAGGAATATTTTGATTAAAAACCCAACTAGATTAACATAAAAGCTTAATTTCTTCATTCCCCGACATCCCAACTGGAAAAATAGCCCTTGTGGGACCCATTCACCAGTTTGGGAAAATGAGTCCCATCCAGGTGGGACTCATTCACCTAGGATGACGAATGAGTCCCATTTGGGCCACTTTCAATTTTGTAGTTTTCTATTTTGTTTCATGATAATTTCTAGGTCATTTAGCATATGTTTGCATATCACATTGTATTTTCAAACATTTCACGTTTTCCAAGTTTGCACTTGGTGGTGAACCCCTCATTCAGCCTTTTCTAATCCAAAACCCTATCCTAGGATACCTTATTGTCAGATATTTTCCATCCTTCTTTTAGGGAAGATCTCCAAGGTGTCCTTGAGTGTGAACATTGTGAAATCGGATCCCTTTCTTTAACAAGGGAGTGAAGCATCCATTTTCAGTTTCCAGAGTAGGAAAAATCCCTCTCTCACCTCGATCCCATGGTTAGCCTAAGAAATTAAAGGTAAAGCTTGACACTCTTAAATTTTTCAAAAAAAGGGGACTCTTAGACAAAGATCTCAATGATGATATTTCTTCATTGCTATACAAGGACAAAGATGAATAGTTACTTCCTTTACAAATAGGCATATATCCAAAAGGTCATGACATGCAAAAAAATATGATACAAAGGTAAAGGACTTGGAGATCGTGAACAAGGAATAATGGATGCTATTCAATTTTTAAGTGTCACATGGGTCGTAATAAACTAGGATACAGATCAATTAATATGGTACCCAATGGGACCAAATGTAATCACAATAAAGCAGGTAAGACTTCTAATGGATTAGTAGCTCTCAAGAGGGGCCCAATAGAGAACCTTTTGAACACATCACCCAACTCTCCAGCACAACACACATCTATACTTTCACACCATCTTACCATATTTACCTTCCCCTCATTTATCTAGAACTCATTGATTGGGACCAACAAGGGCCTCTAGTTCTTCATAATTTGAAGAATGATGAAATAATTGCCAAAATTATGGGAGTCTAAGAACATATAACTATATAAGATAATAAGGGATAATTTGATGTTAAATTACACAAAAAATCTTATCTCAAGGAGAAAATTGTGTGCCTTAGTCATAAAAATAAAAAATAAAAGAATATAAAAGAATGGTCCCTTAATGAAAACCTCGAAAGAAGAACTTTTGGATCATGAAAAGTAAAAATAAAAGAAGTATCTTCTAGTGAAAACCTATCTAAGGTGCTAGAGGATGAGGCACTTGATTTTATTCCTCGATATTAGGAAACATCCACAATAGTAGTTAAAACAACTACCAAAATTAATCTGGGGATAGAAAAAGAACCAAATATCACTTTCATGGTTGTAGCCGTAGAAGAACATTGAATTAAAGAATATCTTATTTCCTTAAACAATGAGTAAAAAAAAATCTTGGACCTATTTAAACATGATAGGGCTTGATTCATCTCTCATACTCCATCATTTGGCAGTATGCCTTGATGGCAAACCATTCAAGAAAAAGTTAAGAAAAAAGCATATGCAAATAGCCCTCCTAGTCAAAGAAGAGTTACAAAATCTTCTTGAATTTCTATTCATTCATCCAATTGATAGCCCTAAGTGGGCATCTAAATTATCTCCAAACCCCATTGGGAGCATCAAGATATAAACTAATTTCCAAGATCTCAATAAGGCATGCCCAAAGGATGATTTCTTGATCCCTAACATTTATATTATTGTGGATTTAATAGTGGTACATGAAATGATATCACTCATTGATGAATTCTTAGGATATAACTACATAAGTCCATAGTAGATGAATATTAACATAAAAAAACCTTTATCACCCCATGGGGAATGTTTTATTACTAGGGAACATTTTCTTACTAGGTAATTGCTTTTGTCCTTAGGAATGTAGGGGATACAGAAGATCCATGATGGTAATATTTCATGACATGCATCATGTTATCATGGAATATTATGTAGATGATCTTTTGGGAAAATCAAAAGAAAGATTTGGCCATGTCAAAGTACTAAATAAAATATTTTACCACTTGGAATATTTCCTATTACATTAAATCCTAATAAATGTGTATTTGGTGTCACATATGAAAAACTCCATAGATTCATTGTGTTTAGAGGAGGCATAGAAGTTGATTTGGATAAGGTCAAAGAAATATTGGACATGCCTCCTCTAAGAAATATTAGTAATTTGTGTATCCTTCAAGGAAAGTTACAGATCATTAGGAGATTCATAGCTCAACTTGCTGACAAATACCAACCAATTTTGCACCTCCTGCACAAAAAATTCAACTTCAAGTTGGAAAACAATAGTCAACAATATTTTTAACAACATAAATACTTTCTTTCCTCACCACCAATTATTATGCCTTGTAATCTATGTAAGCCTCTCCTATTTTACATATCAGCTACCATAGTGACACTGGGGGCATTGTTGGAACAACATAATGAAAATGGAAAATAGAGAGTAGTATATTACATACCTTGAAATTTGGTAGGTTTTGAAATGAATTACACTCCAATTGAAAGGTTATTCATTGCAAATTTTTTTGTGCAAAAAATTTGTGACATTGCATGATTAACCACAAGATACAACTTATTTCTAAAGTGAATGTGCTAAAATATTTACTCTCTAAAGCTACTCTCATTAATTGCATGGAAAAATGGTTTATGATCCATAGTGAGTTTGATGTTTAGGATGTTGATAGAAAGGATATGAAAGGAAAATTGGTTGCTAATCGACTTAGATAAGATCCTTTAATAGATAACCACCAATTTTTGACAGAATTCCCAAATGAAGTAGTTTTCTCTCTAGATGAAAGCACATGGTGGAACTTATATTTTGATGGATCGTTTACTCAACTTGACTCAAGGGCAAGAATACTATTTGTCACCCCTCAATTCAATTGTATTCCTAAGCCTTAAAGCATTTCCTTCTCTTGCAAAAACATTATTGTACAATATGAGAAATTTATTACAAGACATAGGCCAGCTATATAATGGAAAATCATGAAATTATAGGTATATGGAAACTCTCAATTAGTCATTAAGAAAGAAAATAATGAATACCAAACAAAAGATGACAAAATGTTACCTTACATACATATGGTGTATAGTTTTAACCAATGTTTCATGTAAATATATTTTGACCAAGCTCCTCATTTAAATAATAAAGAAAATAATGCCTTGGTAAAAATTGGATCCCTACTATATATGCCTCAAAATAACTAGCAATATGAGTTCCTTGTAGAACAATTATTCATTATTTCCATTGATCTCCCTGAGTTAGAGCTAGTATGTGACATCATTGGTCCCAAATCACATTTGTATAAGGATATATAAAATTATCTCCATAGCAATACCCTTTCACCTAATATATCCACCTCACAATGGTAGTCCTTCATACATAAATCCTCTCATTTTACCTTGATGGTGGTACACTTTATCAAAGGAATTTTGAAGGAACATTCCTAAGGTGCTTAGATGTGTTAAGTAAGTCCATGAAGGTATCTATAGAGCCCATTATAATGGTTATATTCTATTTATAGTGTAGGAAAATGTATCCCTCTACATTTTCACAATTTTTGGGCCTTTCCTACTAAAATTGGGCTTCTTTATGCCTTATTTGGTCATGTTTTGCATTCACAAGCCTTAAATTATGCTTCTTTCTGAGGATAATCCTAACACATATGTAATGACCAATCATAATTTTATGTTTTTTTTATTGTATGGCCTATATTTAGTGATTTGGGACTCATACACCACCTTGGGCATATGGGTCCCATCTAGGTTTTGGGCTCCAAACCTGAATTTGGCATAAAATAATTTTCTTTAAAATGTGTCCCAAGCTTAGCCTATTGGGACTCATGTGCCACAACTATCATATAGTCCAACTTATCTTATACCTATTTTTGAATTCAATTCTTGGTGATATTTTATTCTACTAGATCTGATGTTGGCTTGTAGTGTTGTAATTTTAGGAAATTTGGCATGAACAAGTATAAATACAAGGTTATTTCACTCATTTTGTCCTATCACTTTTTGGGATCAATAATTATAAAAAATTTATGATTACAAGAACATTCAACAACATTCAAGAGTGATTATCAAGCATTTTGGAGCATTATTCAATAATCAAGCATCATGTCAAAGTCATCATGCATTATGTTTGTTTTTGAGCTAACACTTGTGATGTAGGTATCTCATGATTTAAGCAAGAAAAATAAAGATCTACAACATTCAAGCAAGATTCAAGATCCACATTCATGTTATCTGTTACATACAATTTTGTAGCCTTTTGTTCAAGGGTTTAGTGAGATGCAACACTACATATTTGTTCATTCATCATTCCTTCTTTCTATTTGATTTCATTTCAAGGTTTGATTACCAAAACATGGTTTGACCAAGGAAAAACCCTATCTACTAAAAAAACAAAAATTTTCCCTCTCTTTGATGCATGGTTTTCAGATCTAGGTTGAAGATCCATTGAAGAGAAATATTGGAGAAAATTTGTAAAAGTTGTAAAAGTTGTCACCTTATTTGCAAGATCAGGGAAAGTCATCTATAGGGAAGAATTCAGTTTTTTAGAAATGGATATTTGGCAAGAGGAAAGCTATAGAAAAACACTAAAGAACATCAAAGTTTTAGAGAAAACCTCATAATAGGACTAAATTTCCACTTGTGGCATATGAGTCCAAATGTACCTATTTTTAATTTTTTTTTATAGATCTTAATTTAGCAGTTCCAAATTCTAGTTTCGGCCCAAAACCCAAAACTGGGACTAAATCGTCCCTACTAGTATATGAGTCCTAGTATGCATTAAATTCATTATTTCGAAGAGTTTAGACCTTCATTCAAGCCTCTTCTAGTTTCTAGGTGCACCTTTGTACTCTCTTAGTTTATTGTTCTCGTTTCAATTCATTTCTATGTCATATCATTAGGTTTTGTATATCATTTATGTTTTCTTCTCTTTCCAAGCCCTTTCTTGGTGGTGAACCCCTCTTTTTTCTTTGAACATACCCTAAGAGACCTTCTTTCATATCTATTTCTCTCATTACATCCTTGTATTGGGATCTCTAAGGTTTCTTTAAGTGAAACTTAAAGGAAAATAGGTGGAAAGGTCCTAAACCCCTAACCTAACCTATTTTTCTAGGTTTCACTAATTAAGAAATTTCTATGCATCGAGTATTACTAGTTGACAATGGAACGTGATGCTCATGAATTTATAAATACCTATTATCCATGCTAGTAACATGACGACATAATTCATGAACCATCCTAGGAGCTTCAACCCATTGTCACTCCATGGCCCTTCTCATGGTGGGGTTTAGACCTTGTTGGAAAAATTCACCCATCCTCTTCTAATGGCCATAAATTCATCATCACTACTATCAAATACTTCACTAAGTGGGTGGAAACCATTACATTAACATATATCATAGGGAAAATTGAAAAATTTATCCTCCACTACATTATCTATCACTTTGGTATTCCATCCTCCATTGTCACAAATAATGAAAACCATTTAAAAATTGGGAAGTTTGTGACCTATGCCAAAAATTCCATATACAACACTATTTTTTGACTCCATAATACTCACAAGGAAATGACCAAGCTAAGGCTACCAACAAACCACTACAAAAATAATTTAAATTAGAATCAGTGAAGTTGGTTATGATTGGCATCTATAACTTAATCATATCTTGTGATCTTATCACACTAGCATACACAATCCCACTAGAGCAACCTCACATTCCCTTGTTTATGGAACATAATCCATTTTTCTAATTGAGTTTGAACTCCCATCCTTGGGAATCTTGTTGCAACATCTCATTGATGATGAAGAATATTGAGTGACTCATCTAAACAAATTATAATTATTGGATGAAAAATTCCTTAATGATTTGAATCACCTAAAGGTTTACGAAATTGAATCTAATGTAGCTATAAAAAGAAAATAAAACCTAGTCGTTTTGATATTGGTGACTTAGTACTCAAATAAAATCAACATAACCTACATGACTATGAAAAGAAAGGCATGTTTCTGCCCAATTGGTTAGGTCATTACATCATCACAACCAAATATGGGTCAGGTTCTTACCAACTGGATATTGTGGAAGGTGAGTCACTGGAAGAGACAATAAATATTATATAACTCAAGAAATTTTATGCATGAAAAGTTCAAAAAAGATATAAAAAAATATTTTAAAAAATATTAAAGAGAAATAATTCGTCCAATGGTCGAAACCACATCTTGAGGCATCTTGGGAATGTACCATGGTGAAAACTTGGAAAATAGGTGCCATGTGTAGATTCATATGGACCATCTACTAGGTCTCATCCCATTCGTTCACCCACCCATATTATCATTGTCCTATATTGATGCATGTGTCAGCCACAACTTGGAATAGGCACCACCCCCCTTTGCAATCCTCCATTTTATAACTGAGAAGCTTTTTCTACCATGCACATAACCTCACTTTACTTTGTATTTTGGAAGCATTTTCCACCATGAACATAACCTCCATTTACTTTGTAAGTGAGAATCTTTTTCTACCATGTACATAACCTTCCTTTAATTTGTAATGAGGAAGCCTTGTATACCACACTCTAACCCCATCATAGACCCCTCCTTATCACTTTTCCTTCTCCTCCATCCCCTATAATTCAACATCCCTATACTTTGTAATAAGGAATATTTTCATACCATGGTCTAGCCCCGTGATACATTCCTCCTTGTCACTCAGTATTTTCCATCCCCATCTCTGTGACCTCACTCTCCTTGTCTTTACAAAACTTATAGAACTTATGATAGGATTAAAAAATGTCACATTCTTACATGACTAAGCCACCCATACATCTCTCCATTTTCCCTCTTTTTCATGGGTGATCTGACAATAGTGGGTTATAATTAGTTTGACTAAGGGAAAATGCATTTTTAGTGGGATAATAGTTTAGGGGGGTTCACTCGAACTAGAGTGTTCAAGTGAACATCTTTGAGGGTTCACTTAAACCCCATAGTTTGATCGAACCCCCCTTTATCAAAATTTCACTCAAAACCCCAAACACAACCTTTTGTTAAAATAAAATAATAGGGTTCGAGTGAATGGGGGTTTTCTCAAACCTATTTTTTAGGGTTTTTCTTGATAAAAATTTTAATTGTTGAAATTGATAGTTTCATTGTTACTCGATATGAATGTGAAACCCTGCACTCTCGAGTAGGCAAATGAAAGTGACTAGAGGCTATTGAAGAAGTTCATCACCCTCCATGACCAATGTACCACCCTCCATGACTAGTGCACCACCCTCCATGACCAACACACCACCCTCCATGACCAATGCACGACCCTCCTTCTAGGTTGGCTTCCTCTTCTTTTTTTGTCCTATAAATGCTTCCACATTTCACATACATGTCCACTAGGCATTTGATCCATTTTGTTCATATCAAATAGTTCACTTGCCTTGTCAATGCTTATACATTTTACATACATGTCTACCACCTTATTATTGAATGATATGCACAACACAGATTTACTGAAAAGGGTTTAGGAACTTTCAATAAAATGTGATTGGCGATTGTAAAGCCACAAGAAACATCCTCCCTACCTGTGCCAAAATGGGAGCTTTGGAACAAGGTATCGAGCACATAAATACCCTATTCCAAAGCTCCCATTTTGGCACAGGTAGGGAGGATGTTGCATGTGGCTTTACACCAAAAAAATTACATTTTCTTGAAATTTTCTAAACCCTTTTCCACAAATCCATTTTGTGCATATCTTTTAATCATGACATTTGATGAGAACACATTTCTTGAGGCTAGTAGTCAAGTAGTTCACTTGCCTTGTCAATTCTTCCACATTTCACATACATTTCTACTAGGGAAATTTCCATGATTGAAACATCCATACCCTATTCCAAAGCTTCCTTTATAATATGGTGGATGTACATACCCTATTCCAAAGCTCCCACTTTGGCATAGGTAGGGAGGATGAACATGTCTTGTCATTCATCTTTAATGATACATTTTAGCAACTCTGTATTTCATGAGAACTTGTCATTTCCTTTGCTGATTGGGAGCTTTGGAATAGGGTATCTGGAGCTTTCGAATAGTGAATCTAACAATAGGTTTTCATAAGCTTGAGTGACTATGCAAACATTTAGTTTTATTATTTACATTATGCTTCCCTTAATTATTTTTTGGATATAGAAAATGGTTTCATTAAAAAAAATCACTACAATATTAAGCCTTAAAAAAATATTGTTCAAATAACACAATACACACAAGAGAAGCATGAAACAATAGAGTATTATGCATTAAGATTTTAAATTATAGTTTCAAGCATGAGTTTCACATTACCAAATAGTGATCTTAAAAATGTATTTAAATAAAAGGTTTACTTCCTTGGTTTAGATATCAAGTGTTCTATAATTCTTATAATTCATATTTAGCATTATGTGCTAGTGTATGTAAATATTAGAATGCTTTATTGTAAAAAATTTATTATAACATCACTCATCTTCATTCCCATTCAAGTTACCACCAATGCCAAATTTGGAAAATGGGGGCAATGAGGATGAATCTAATTTACATAATACTAAAGATTATCATGCACACATCCTATAAAAATCATTTAGAGAGTTCAATAGATTGGAGAAGCCTCCAAATATCATGTTCTTTTGGAACTAAAACTTTTTATTTTGTCTCGTATTAACCTAATGGATACATATTAATGAGTTACACCAAATTTAAAACATAAATGACTTTGTGATCACCACATATATGAACACACCACATATTGACGTATCACATAAAAACATAAAATTTAAGATCTTACTAAAAAACTATGATACGATTTGAGGATAGTCATAACCATATGCATGCATCATTAGCACCTCCAAATGATGAATTTATCAAAAGAAAAAAAATCATAAGGATTATTCCAATGTTATTGATGGTGAGTATATTTATTTTTGATGATAGTAACATACCATTAGTTGATGTTACACACAAGGATATAAAATAAAATGAAGATGAACAACTACTCACTAATATATCTCAAGAGCAGGGATATGGAATAATGGAATTATAATAGAAAATGCCATTAGGGATCATATATTTATGTGATAATACTTTGAGTTGCACATTAAAATAGACACATTCTATGGTGATGAATTTATTGTTTGGTTTCTTTACTTATCTTATTTATGGCACATTATATATTTTTCTATATTCCTCTCTATGCTTTTTAGTTTATCTTGTCACTTGGGTACAAGGTGGTTATTTATTTTTGTAGTGTAAATACATTCATCAATTATTTCATTTTTTAAAAAAGTGGGTGCACCTTTCATCTTCCTCTAAAAAATACATAGAAATTATATATTAGTACACTTATCTTAGCACTTTTTAGATTTTTATACTCAATTTATCATACTTATGCTCAATGTATAGTTACAAGTTTCTACATTTTGGTGAAATGAACACATTAAGTGAATTACATTAGATTTATTAATATTTCAAATTAATTTACATGTTTCACTTGTTTAGTTACATTTCTAGAAGTTACATTAAACTTATTGCATGTGCATCCACAAGAACTATCCAGATAGAGTGAACAATGCATTCTAGATCACTTGTAAATAGTTATTTTAAATTTAAATTGAATGTACATGATCTAGTATTTCTATTCTCTATAGATATATTTAAGCATGTAGCTCTCATTGCTCCTTCAGTTACACATCATGGAAAATGTACCAGTTCCACCTCAGGGACTATTTTCATGTACTAATAGTGAGATTGAGAGATTGAGAGGTTCACTAATTGATGGTACCAACACAGGCATATATAAGGACACTTGAATGTCCATATTATAGAGCCTAGAAAAAATTAGAGATAAACATGAATCCACGAGTGCATTTTCCACTAATAGAGTAGCCACTATTTTTTCCCACATGTGGGAAGACATTCATGCTGATGTTTCCTTTTCTCAAATTATGGGTTTGGTGACCAAAGAAATGATCAAATCCCAATGTTTCCCATACTATCAAGATAAGCCTAAGGTGAGTGCATATTGGGTTACCAATTGTGTGGATGCTATTTGGACACTTTGATCTACCCTCGATTTCTTGTAGAATTTAATCAATATCCAAATAACGTCCTAAAAGGTGGAAAATTGGCTTCACCTTTCTCCACCCTTGATTAGGGGCCAAGAAATAGGAAATTTTCACTTTCACTCAAGAACAAACCTTGATATTTCTTTGCAAAGGAGAAATAAATCTTGCAAGAGGGTTGTTCTAGGGACTCAAAAGGATCTAATGAGAGGTTTTCCACCAAGTTGAAACTTGGAAAAGATAATGAAATGCAATATGAAATTAAAAATCCTAATTGAATGCAAACTAACACTAAATGACCTTAAATGATGAATGGAAAGTAACAAAACACTGTAAAAATAGAAAGCATGCACCTGGGAAATTGGAGATTGTTGAATGGAGGTCTGAATCACTAAATAATATGCTATCAAGGCTAACTAGGACTCATTTTCCAAGCTAGGTGAATTAGTCTAGTTTCTATGAAAATGTGTAGGAATAGAAATCTGCCAAAAGGGTAACCAGATCTACAAAATCATGAAAATGTATTGGAACTAGGACTCATTCGCTAGAAGTGGAAAATCAATCTAGTTGGGATTTTTGACAATTTTTGAAGTTGAATTTTCTCTTCCTTTTCTACTCTATTCTTCTTGAAGGAGAGGGAAAAATGTTGTGGGGTTAGTGAATGGGGGCTTTCCTTGGTCAAACCCCTTGTTGGCAATTAAACCTTGAAATGAAAGAAAATATGAAAGGATAATGATGAATGAATGAAAAACAATGTTGCAACTCACCAAACCTTAGCAATAAAGTGTTACAAATATGCTTGAAATGGCTAC
Source organism: Sequoia sempervirens (assembly GCA_007258455.2). Classification (NCBI taxonomy): domain Eukaryota; kingdom Viridiplantae; phylum Streptophyta; class Pinopsida; order Cupressales; family Cupressaceae; genus Sequoia; species Sequoia sempervirens. The sequence continues at coordinate 59,012,143 of VDFB02353493.1, forward strand.
AATGGATGTGGTTCTTAACTCTTGCTTGAATGATGCTGATCTTGTTTGAAATGCTTGCTTGAATCATAAACCCTACATCACAATTGTTAGCACAATAACAAACATCATAGATAAAATATTTGACATGATGATCTGCACTTGAATGCTGCTCTAAAATGCTTGATAATCCACCCTTGAAGACTCTTGAGTGCTCTTGTGGATGCTCAAATGCTCTTGTGAACTCTCTTGAATGCTAGGTGAGAATATCAATGAAAGAACCTTGTATTTATACTTGATTATGCAAGAACTCCCTAAATTACAACACTACAAGCCAACATCAGATCTAGGAGAATAAAATCCCACTAGAAATTTGAATTAAATTTGAATTTTGGCCACACAGGACTCATTCTCTGAAGGTGATGAATGAGTCTTGAGAATTTCAAATTCCTCGAGCTCCCTTTGGGTGCTCTCTATTTTGTAAATATTGGCCCATGCCTCAATTGTTTGAACATCATTAGGCCCCTTTTTGAAGAGATCCATCCACTATTGTCACATGTCCGATGGGTTCTCTTCATAGTAATTGCTTCCTTTGCTCTCCTACCGGCTCCCTCCATGCTTCCACATGTCGATGTTGCGGGCTCTTCATGGCTACTTCCCTTCACTTTTTAGTTAGGACCTGACCACGTGCCACGTAGCTTTCATCTGTATACATTTTTGGTAGACCCCACAATCAGCGCCGATAGTAAGGAATTCCTCTGCATGTCTTCGCTGCACCATATTTTAATGCAAGGAGGAGGAATCGATGATCGAGTTGTGTACCCCACCAAGCTATCGCGTGTCTTAACTACATTCATAGGTGAATGAAACTTGTCTGCACAAGGTTTTTCTAGGACCACTGCCATCATTTGTAGGGGATAAATCTGGCTTGGGAGAGATTTTGTTCAATGGCTTGAGTATTTTATGTTGCAATGGCCAAAGGGAATCATTTCTACAGGCATCATTGCTAGAGATACACAATATTTTTTGTTATTGGCCCGTCAGGTGGTGGGATTGTTAGCTATATATACTACTTCTTCCTTCTGAAATTAAGTTTGGAAGATACAAAAAAATTAGGGAAAGACACCAGGCCTTTTGTATTTCTTTTATATTATTGTATGAGACTCTTAGACTGTGCCATTGTTTAGCCTTTATGTTTTTCTTAAGCTATTTGATAAAACATTATACTATGCCATTATTGTCCTGAATTGCTTATTTGAAAAACTTCTATGATTTTAATACAGGTTTGTTGGTTTAGAACATGTCTTTGACTCCTCTTTTTGTAAATGTGTATGAGAGTTATTTTATGTTATTGCATAAAATATTCAAACTTTCATCTTTGCTTTCTATCATTCTAGAACATAGCAGATTGTTGATCGGGCCATTAAATCAAATCTCAAAAGATAGATTTACCACGCCTATATCTATTCCTTGGTGCATTGCCTTAGTTAGACCTTTATTTTTTATATCTGCTTCCTTTTCCATTGCAAAACCCCAATTATAGAAGAATATGACTTCTTTAAAACCCAAAGGTCACTCAGTTTAGCGCAATTGGTCCCCCCATTAACTGAGTTTCCCATAACGGTTGTTACCTTGCCAAATTTTGGCATCAATAGTTTCTTTTTTCTGGCATGTCTAGTGAGACTACTTAAATGAACCTAAGTTTAAGGAGGGTGTATGAGCCATCAACCTATTACCAGATCCCAAACATCAAATAACCCTTGTTTGCTAGTGCTGCCACTAGGAACATTACAAGTTGCGACCCAAATTATGAACATTTTGCTTCCTTTGCCCCTTCTAATCGCCATGTTTCCTACTGCTAATAGAAATTGTAAGTGTGAAAAGTAAAAAATAAAAGAACAACTAAAACACTTCTTAATAAGACATTAGATCAAGATTAACATGAATTAAACTAATTTAAAACACTGAAAAGCCTGAAGACGTCTCATTGTCTCCTATCTCCAAAGATTTATCAAGTTACAAAAGCTCTAAGATTTGTAAACATCGTAACTGTTTAACATTCCTATCTATAGGATGGAATGGATGCTAAATGCAATAATGCGATGATTAAGAATGGTTTCTAGATGATATGGAGCTACTGTAAACTATCCTGATGAAAACTGATAAAAGGAAGCTATAGTAAAAACTAATGATGTTATCATGATATGAAATCTACTGATGCCATGATGCTATGATGATACTAAAATTCTAATGCTAATGCTTATGATTGCTTGGTTGCATTCCTGCAGAGTAATTTTGCATAAATTGGGATTTCTCGAATCATTTTCATGCTTCAAAAAGTTGTATATATAGATTTTTGGCAACAGTTTTGCACAAGGGTAACACAACAGAGGCTAAGATTAAATCTGGAGATTTGAATGGTACAAGATGAGAAGGTGGAGTTGATCATGGAGGATTGTTCCTCCCCACGAAAACACCAAGCAAGATGAGAGGAAAAATTTGAGGTAGAAGATTGAGAGGATTGCCTGCAGGTTTGTCCCTGAGGCTTTTCCAGTGAATGATAGTTAAATTAATTAGATTTGAAAAAATCTAATTTTATTGGTGAGTGAATATAGGGATTTGATTTATACATTTATTTGAATATATTTGATTTATTCAAATTAGGAATATTTAATTAAATAAAACAAATATTTGATATTTTCCCATTTAATAAAGAAGAATATGATAAGATAATTAAATAACACAAATTATTGAAGTTGTGTATTTAATTTAATGAATATAACTTAATGGATAAAGTATATAAGAAATAATAACGATTAAATAAAAAAAAGTATTTAATTTTTTTTATTTAATTAAGAGGAAAATAATATGTTAAAATAGAAGAATTAATAGTGAACTTAATATAAATAAATATCTCTATTTATTTACTATGTAGATGAATTTAGGATTAATTAATCAAATAAATCATTATTTAATTAATTATATTCTCGAGACCATTTTTAGGTGTATACATTTTTCCCCTCTTTGAAGTGATGTGTTTACACATTACTTCAAAGAAAATTTTGTGTTGTTGCTGCTAGTATTGACGAATTTTTTTTAAGAATGCCCCAGACATGATTTCAAGTGATTGATGGATATATGCCCCCTCAGGAGATAAATTAATGAATTTTTAATATTTTTTTTTTGTTTTTGGATTTTACAACTTTTTATGATTTTATGATGATTTAATGTAGATTTGAAGAAGATTTGATGATAAAATAATTTATCTCCCCATAATTGATGAAGAAAGTGGTCTTGGATGAATTTCAATTTATCTCCCCTTTGTAAAATTAAATTAATCTCAAAAAAACCCTTTTTAAATAACCTATAAAAGGTTAAAAAATTCATTTTCAAAATCGTTTGCACATTGTGACTTTTGAAAACTTGTGAGAGAAATTCTTGTGCTACTTGGAACAAGATGCTGATTCCATATCACACCCACCTTTTCGAGCATGTTCGATGACATCAGCGGTCAGCCGTGTCTGGACCTCTGGTATGTCTATTATTTTTCCTTGGTTTTCATGCATTTTCTCATTTTTTGTATATTTTTCAGATCTATAAATTTAAACTCCTTTTAGCGCTTTTCAAATGCATTGTAGCACTTTTCAATTCCGTTGTAGCACTTTTAAGTTCCGTTGTAGCACTTCTAGACTTTTAGTGCTTCAAAGGTCTGTTTTAGTGTGTCTATAGGCTAGGTTAGCACTTTGCAAAATTTAGTGCTTAAGATAGCCATTGTAGCACTTATGTAAGATACATTAGTGCTTTTAGACTTTTAGCGCTTTGATTAGATTTTGTAGTGCTTTGACCTCCTGTTTTAGCACGTTTAGAGTTTTAGCGCTTCTACCAAAACTGTTAGTGCTTTGACCAAATAGACTAGCATTTTTTGATAAAATGGTGCTTTGTTCATCTGTAATAGCACTTTTATCTGATGAAATGGTGCATGTCATTGTTGTAGTGCTTTTAATGCCTTTTGAGTGCAGTTAAATCAAAGTGTTTGTGATTTTTGTCAATTTGTTCTTGATGTTCTCGATTTATGATCATATCAGCTGTTGGTTTGATATAAATGATTTATCCAATCAAATACATGATTTTTTGACCTCATGATAGGTGAGGTTTGATGTTTATTTTGATGATAACTATCCTCATGATAGGTGAGGAGTAATTATGATTGGCATACCTCATGATAAGCAAGGTTGATTTGATGCATTGGTGATTGACCTCATGATAGGTGAGGTTGATTTGATGCATTGATGATTGACCTCATGATAGATGAGGTTCAATGATGTGTGCTCATGAGAATTGATCAAAATTCTCACCAAGAGATGACTTGATTTCATATGGTATTTTGATGTTATTTGATGATTGATGTGAATTTATTAACTTTGATCTTGTTATGAAAATAAGAGCAATTGGGGAACCTCCAGGTTCGAGAGCATTTCCATTGGACATTTGATCTTATACCATAGTTGGCACAACCTGAGATAGTTATTATCACACGTTGTGGATTTTCTCCTCTTCTATACATGCCCCAGATTAGGATTAATCGGGGTTTGTTGATAGCACTAGTCAAGAGGTGGCATAGTGAGCACAACACCTTTCACCTTCCTACTAGTGAGATGATAGTCACCCCAGAGGATGTTTGGAAAATTCCATAGCTTTTGATTGTTGGAGATGTCATATATGATTTGAGAGAGCAGGGTGCGATTGATGTGCTTTGTAGAGTGTTTCAGGATGATCATATTTCTAGAGAGTGGATTCCATGGTGTGAGATGGTTGATGCATATGCCACTTTTCTTGTAGTACTTATTGGTTTCATCGGCGGATTCTTAGTTGGTTGGGGCTGAGTTTTGGAGAGTATGGTTGTTCATGGCACTAGATTTGTTTAGGGCATGTTTATGCTTGCCCATTTATATCATGATTTACATTCAACTATGTATCTTAGTGGTCGGAGTTTATCGGTAAGTGTTACTTTGCTTCAGGTATGGGCATGGGAGCACATAGCTATCACATGTCCAATTCCAGTTAGATAGAGGCCACCCATGAGACCTTATGTGTTCAGATATGTTGGTTGGCTTACCCAGTCCAAAATGGGTAAGTTAGAGTATTGGAGGAGAGTTATTGATGACATGGAGTCTATGACATGGCGTTCCTACCTAGATTGTGATCATTGGGATGATGATGATATTCAGCTGCCATTTCTTTGTCAGTCGATGATCTTGATTGGTCATGCTCATCAAGTATTAGAGATATTCTTGATCAGACGTGTTTATAGACAGTCTGGGATGGTACAGGGTATGCCCCAGGGTGTTGCTTGCTACGCTCTTCATCAGTTGGATACAACATATTGGGGGTCTTATTTGTCATATGTTGTGGCAGTTCATGAGTTTCAGGCTTTATAACCATTTGTGTGGGACATTTGGCCAGATATTGTCGAGCCTCCAATTATGATAGATTATGCTAATTTTTTTGCTTTGCATCCATTTCCATGCATTACCATTGCAGATGAGCCTACCCCATTACCCACAAAGGAGGATGTTCCTGTTGCACATGGTCAGAGATGGAGGATAGAGGATGTTGGAGGATTGGAGGCAAAGGATGTTGATGTGGTTGATGAGGAAGATGTTGAGCCTGAGGAGGATGTTGGGGTAGAGGAGGATGTTGGTGGCGAGAGCAGTGGAGATGAGAGCAACAAAGATGAGAGCAATGGAGATGAGAGCAATGGAGATGAGAGATTTGTAGTGGAGAGGTTGCGGGTGGGTCGGGCCTTGCTTTATATTTTCTTGGTGAGACCATGCCTCATAAGAGGCAGGCTATGGGAGGTGTTTCAGAGTGGCTACAGATAGCAGATCTTTAGGTTCATTTAGGGACTATTCAGGAGAAGCTTCTTTAGGCTCAGGGTTTACTAGAGCAGACTCAGGTTTAGATACAAGTACAGGTTGACTTGCATGTAGAGAATCTATCATCAGTGCAGGCTCAGTTAATCATAGCTCAGTCATAGATTATAGCATTGACGGCTAAGAGGGATGTGGCCAGACATATAGCCGAGGTATCCTAGGCTCAGATTACTTCATTGATAGTCGAGAGGGATGCAGCTAGGTTTGTAGTGGAGGGTGCTTAGGCTTCTTTCGATAGATTACAGAGACTGGAAGATGGTACCTTTCTAGTAGATTACATGCAAGAGGTTGCTCGCATTGGTGAGGAGATTGAGTTCTATAGAGCGAGATATTATGATGTAGTTCCCTCTAAGCAAAGAGTTAGCTATGTGAGGTCTCGTTCTGCCAAGTCATGATCCAGTATTGTCATTGTAGGTGTTACCAAGCCTCTACCTAGAGATCCCAGGGATCCCAGTTCTTCTGGTGGTAGGGGTTCTGATCCTGCAATGCCCACACCGTCTGGAGCCAATAACACATGATTGTTGTTTATGTTATATATGATACGTGATCTACACTTTGATTATTTTGATATACAATTTTTTTTTATGTTTTATCTCTCTTCGTTTCAGACATCATTGTATACTTGACATTGTGATTTATATATATATGAGATGCAGTGGATTTTACGGTCTATTATTTGTTCTATATGATTCTCTGATGGATTCATTTTCTTCGATGTTCTATATGATATGTGATGGTTTTATTATTATTATGGTATGCTTTGATGATGTTGTTTTATCTATGATGCACATAATGGTAATGTATGGATGCATGTTATATGAATATATGATGTATATGGATTCATGACTATGGATTGATGTGTTTAAATGAAATACTATATGTGATGTAAATGCAAATATATGGATGAAAATGTGGAATGATACATGATGTAATAAATTGATGGACTTTATGATCAAATGGATGGATTATATATGGATATGTGATATAATAAATGGATGAATGTAATGAGTTATGATGATGATGTATGCTTATGAAAATGGAATGATATAGATATATGTATGCTGAATTTTTTGTTATGATATGATGAGAATGTAAAATGATTTGATTGAAATGTATGAGTGATGAAATGATGTTGTAAATGCTTTTAATGTTTGTAAATGAATATGATGATGTAACTATATGATCATGAGGATGTTTTTGTTAATGTCAAGTATACTCAGTCTATTATGATCAAAGATATTTATTTAATGAATGATTCACCAATTTTGTAACAAATACTCTGCAGATGTAACACTATTATGGATGCAATCTACTTTTACCATACAAATATACTTGTAAACATAGGCATTTTAGCAGTACCTTTGTGCTTTGTATCATCATTGAGCTTTTAAATTTTGAAAGTGAGTACAAGCATCGATAGTATAATGTAAACCAATGATGACCTGAGTATTACTTCCATGATTTTTAATATGCAAGAGAACACAAGCATCGAGGTATAATTAAACCGAGATGACTTGAGCATTTCTTGCATAAACAAACAAGAATTAACCACTTTCCTATGTGAATTGGAATGTCATCCATGATACTTTGTAGAGCATTTCCCATAATGATTCACACAGTAATTACGATTAATTCACAGACAACAAAAAAAGAAAATACCATTTCTTCTTCTTGGCTTCTCTAGTTCAATACATCATTGAGTTTCTCCAAATAAATGATAACAATGATCAAAAGTACAACATATCTTACATTTCCTTATAGTATTCAATCATTTATTCAGATTGGATCATCCATCTTGATTTTGTGATGTTTTTGTGTTTTCGAGATTTTGGATCAAACCTAACCTAAAGACCTATCCTAGGGGCCTCAGGGGCTGATAAAAGATTAACCTTGCCTATGTTATAAACATAGAGACCACATAGTTCAATTGACATAGACACATGTTTTGAATTTTTGAGACTGACTTTTTGACTTGTTTTTGGATGTTCTATTGTGATATGGATGTCCAATGTGTTTCTGATGGTGATTGATGTTTGATGTTGGGTTGTGTTTTGATCACTCTTTTTGTTTTTTTGGTCCATTTTCTTAAGTGCTCAAGATTTATGTTTCCCCCAATGATCTTTAGATGTTTCCCCCAAGCTAGGGTGAGACATGACCATGTGATATGATATGATAAATGGATGTAAAATGATGGTGGAAGTAATGACCATGACATGTGTCCAAATAGATAGGAGAGCTAATTTGAATCACAAATAGCACCTGTTTCCAGGTTTTCAATATATGTTTTTATTGCACCTTTTCATTCTTTTTTAGTTTCTTTTTTTGTATTTTTGTATTTTTCTGTCACCAAGATGTCTATTTTCCATATTTTCATCAAGGTAATCCTTTTTAGAAACTAATTCATACACTAAGTGATTCAGGTATAGAATTTTCTGAGATGGATACTATTGATAGGTTCGTCAAATAGACCCCCTTCTAGTGTAGACAATTGATATTCTCCTAATCCATACATTGATATGATTACAAAGGGACCTAACTAGTTAGGTTCAAACTTCCCTTTTTTTTCTCTATCCTGTCGATTCTTAGGGTTTTCCTTTAGGACCAAGTCTCCAATTTGAAAGACTCTAGGTTTGACCCTATGATTATAACTCCTTGACATTCTTTGTTGGTAGGCCTTGAAATGATTGACTACTTGCTGATGTTGTTCATCTAGTAATTCTAGCTCCTATAGCCTTGAAACTCTGTAATCCTCATCTACTATGATACCCTTCAGTGATACATGTAGTGATGGTATTTCTACCTCAATCGGTAGAATGGCTTCTGATCCATACACCAAGGTGTCTGGTGTAGCTCCTATTGGTGTTCTGATGCTAGTTCTGTAGGCCCATAGTGCAAGATTTAACTAAACATTCCAATCATGTCAATCATCATTTACCATCTTCTTCAGTATTTTTAGGATTTTTTTATTTGAGGCTTCTGCTTGGCCATTTCCTTGTGGATAGTACAGTGTTGAAAAATGATGTTGAATATGGAATTGTTGACATAATTCCTAGACGTCCTAATTGTTAAAATTCCTACCATTGTCTGTGATTATGGATTGAGGTAGCCCATACTGATAGATGAGGTAGTTGAGTATGAAAGATGAAATCTGTTTTCCAGTGACAATTGTTAAAGGAACTGCTTCTATCCACTTTGTGAAATACTCTATTTCTATGATGATGAACTTATGTCCATTAGATGAAGAAGGAATTATTTTCCCTACCAGGTCTAGTCCCCATTGACAAAAGGGCCATGTGGATGTAAAAGGTTGTAATTCTTGCACCGACGCATGAATTAGATTACCATGAATTTGACATTTCTGACACTTTTTAACATATTGATATGCCTCCCTCTCCATGTTCGGCTAGTAATACCCTACACAGAGGAGTTTCTTATCTAGGGTTAGCCCACTCGAATGACTCCCACAAATATCTTCATGGACCTCTCGTAAGGATGTTTCAGATTTGTGATGCTCTAGACACTGGAGAAGAGTACCATCTAGACCTCAACGGTAAAGGGTGTCAGTGATTAATGTATGTCACACCAATTGACGGATAAAGTTACACTTTTGGTTTCTAGAGAGATCAAGAGGAAGAATGTTATCTTTGAGGTAAGTATAGATCTCTCAGTATTGTGAGGGTTGAGTGTTGGTTATGTGGCATATGGTCTATGAATTAGGGTTATCGTATGCAGGATTAGATACTTGTTCAACCATAAACTCATATCGTCCTTTCTTTTCTAATAATTGCAAAAGGGAGGCAATTGTTTCCATGGCATATGCAGCTTTGTTTTCTGCCCTTGGTATTTTCTCAAACTTGATATCCATGAAGTACTTTTTGAGATAATCTATCATTTTATTATAAGGCATGAGCTTCTCATCCTTTGTTTGATACTCGTCATTTACTTGATAAATGACAAGTTCTGAGTCCCCATATACTTGTATTTATGTGATTTTCCATTCAATAGCTATTATGATGCCGATAATCAATGCCTCATACTCAACTATATTTTTTGTACATGGAAACATTAACCTATAGGATCTTGGAATGGTGTGTCCCTGAGGTGTGAAAAATATAATTCCTAAACCAGCTCCTCTTTGTGTATATGATCCATCAAAATAAAGTCTCCATTTTTGTGTTGTAGCATTCATGATGTCAGCATCTAGAAATTCAATTTTCATTAGATGATGATCCTGCAATGGAGCTTTAGCCATTTGATCTGTTATTACCTATCCTTTGATGGCTCTCCTGTCGACATATTGTATGTTAAACTTGCTTAAGATCATGACCCATTTTGCTAGTCTTCCTGTTAGAGCAGCCTTAACGAGTAGGTATTTCAATGGGTCTATTTTTTCTATGAGCCTAACTCTATGAGTCAACATGTAGTGTCACAACTGCTAGGTTGCAAATACCACTACCAAACAAGCCTTTTCTATGAATGTATAGTTTATTTCATATCCGTTGAGAGTCCTACTGATGTAGTAAATTGTTTGTTCTTTTCCTTTAGAATCCTCTTATGCTAATAGAGCTCCTAAGGATATGTCAATTGTTGTAATATAAAGTAATAGTGTCCTTTCTTCTATGGATGGCATAAGTATTGGAGGTGACACCAAATATTGCTTTATCTAACTAAAATTTGTTTCACAGTTATGATCCCATTTGAATGAAACAATTTTATGAAGTAGATGATTAAATCGGTGACTCTTATCTGCCAGCTGGGAGATAAATCTCCTGATGCATTGTAACCTGCCTTGTAGGGACCATAATTGACTAATATTTTTAGGTGGAGGAATATCCATTATTTCTTTAACCTTCGTTGGATCCACTTCAATTCCTTTTTCTAACACTATGTAACCAAGAAGTGTTGCTGATGTCACCCCGAAGATACATTTTCTCAGGTTCAACCTTACATTGAATTTTTCCAGTCTAGTGAAAATTTTATCAAGCATTTATAGACGTCCTTCCCTAGTGTGTTATTTTTCTAATATTTCATCCACATAATCTTCCATGAAAGTATGCATCATGTCGTGGAAAATTGTGGTCATTGCCCGCTGATATGTTGCACCTGCATTTTTCAATCCAAAGGGCATGACATTCCAATAGAATGTACCCCATGGGCAAGTGAATGTCATCTTTTCCTAATCTTTAGGTGTTATTTTTATTTGATTATATCCTAAGAATCCATCCATTATAGATAACATGTCATGTCCTACTGTTAGATCAACAATTATGTCAATGTTGGGCAAAGGAAAGTCATCTTTTGGGCATGCCTTGTTTAAATCCCTAAAATCCTTGCATATTTTGATGCTATTGTTAGGTTTTGATACTGGCACAATGTTTGAGATCCATTCTGCATAATCTATGGACTTGATAAAACCTGCATCCAATAATTTATTCAGTTCAACTTTGACCATAAGAGTGATGTGGGGATGCATCTTTCTCAATTTTTGTTTGACTAGTTTGATTCCCTTTGGTAGTGAAATATGATGCATTAGGAGTTGTGGATCCAATGCTGGCATGTCAGAATAAGACCATGCAAAATTTATGTGCCACTGCTTAAAGAATTTGGTGAATGTTGACTTCTTTTGTTTTGTCATGGATGTTGCTAGATGTAAGATTTTTTCCTGTTTAGTTGTTCCCAAATTTATAGACTGTGTTGGCTCTACCAGTACTAATGATCTGGGAGAGTGTCAAATCTTCCATCCTTCAGTGCCTCAGAAAGGTTTTCACTATTGGATACGTTCTTTATTTTTCTCCTTTCAAAGTCTAATGTTGCCTCAGAGAGGTTTTCATCATTAGATTTATTTTTCCTGTTATTACTTTTGCAACTAAAAGATTTGGCACTCTCCCACTATAAAGCATTGATATGAGTGTTATGGATAGTACTTGTATTAGTTTCATCACTACAAAGATAATTTATGATGGCATCATCATTTGAAAATACTGGTATGAGAATATGTTTCATGGGTTCCTAGTCAATAAGTTCAAGGTGTATCAAAGGTAACAAGTCATCAGTTTGAATAAGGTCAATTGTTGTAAGTGTCATGATAGCTAGGTGGTCAAAGTTATTGGTAGGAAGTTCAAGGTCTATGACAGTACTCACCTCCAAGTTTTCTGACTCACTTGATGTCTGATCATCCTCACTTGAGTCATCAATATTTGTTGATCCCATAACAAATGTTCTATTTCTTGAACCTTTCCCCTCCTCCCATAAGGGTGTATATACTTGGATAACATCAACCTCTTTGTCAGTATAATATTTAGTAGATAGATGATCCCATTCATATTCGTTGGAGTCTATGTCGGAGCCATCTCTCATTTGTAGTATCCTTTCCACTACTTTTTGGGTTTCTTCCTCTTTTTGTTCAGTTATGTAGCCTAATCCTATTTTTTCTTTAGGCTGTAATGTTAGAGGTTGAATGGGTTCAATAATACTATCCTTTCTCTTGCCAATTGGTCCTTGAACTTTGTAACCCATTTTCTCTAAAATGGTCTTCCCGTTTCCATACTGATCTATTTTGATGCTGACATTCGCTAATGTTGACACTTGCTTGTCTTTGTATAGCCAATTGAGAATGGCTTTGTCTTTTGACTCATCTTAGAGTGTACCTACTTTTATAAACCTTTCATTTAGAGTCGTGATGGGTTGTGATGAACTTGGAGTTTTTAATATGGGTTGTCCATATGTTTTTGGTGATGGTAGCAACTGTGATAGGCACAAAGATTGCTCAAGAGAATATTCTCCTAAACCCTTTTCCTTTATCTGAACCTTTTCTAAAAGTTGTGATAATTTTGTTATAGGACCTTTGGTGTTTGATGTGTTCATGATAGTTGTTTCTTTCTCTAGATTCTTCTTCTCAACCCATTTAGATATGAAATTGGGTTGGATTTCCTTAGTGGATGAAGTAGAATTATTGAATTCTCTATTATGAGGTACTAGAGTATCTTTAGTTGCTTTTAGCATGTTACAAGTCTGTGGATTGTTGTTGTCAGCTGATATGGTGACCTCCTGTCCATTTACTGGAAATTTTAGACACTGATGGTATGTTGAAGGTACCGCTTGCATGTCATGGATCCATGGATGACCCAATAGTATGTTGTATGTTAGATCCTTTTCTAACACTTGACAAACAATATTTTTGACAATCAGCCCTACTTGAATTGGAAGTATAATAATCCCTTTGGAAGACCTTTCCTCTTCATCATATGCCTTTATTGTTATTTTTCTTCTGGAATTAATGGCAATGTCAGAATAGCCTAGTGCATGAACCTATTTTAAGGTGCAAATATTTAAACCAGCTCCTCCATTTATTAGAATGCATTTAACACGGTGTTTATGGATAAGAACTTCTATATGCAAGGATGCATTGTGTGGGTGATTTAATGATACATCATCTTGTTCAAAGAATGACATACAATGAGGTGTGGTGAGATGTCCCACCTTGAATTGGAATTTACAAACATCTAAATTATTAGGGACCATTGTAGCTACTAGAGCCTGTTCTAAAACTTCTTTGTGTGATGGTGAAATTTTGAGAAGTTCTAGAATGGATATTTGTGTGGGTATCTTTTGTAATTGGTCTATTATATTGTATTAATGTGATGGGGGAGCATTTTTTTTGGAGGAAATTCCTTTCAGTATTACTCTGGACTACCCCCTTGTCATTATATTGACTTGTGGATGGTCTTGTGTTTCCCTAATCTTTAGAACATTGATTTGATTATCAAATATGTTTGTGCTTGGCATTATGTTTAGGGATTCAATGTCATTGATGTTTGTGTCATCTTTTTGAGCATCAATGTCATATTTCTCTACCTCGGAAAGGAAAAGAATGGTGGTGTCATAGACATAGTTTATAATTTTTCCCTTACCACTAGAAGAAGACTCTCCTTCTTCATAGTTGGGTAATGGATTTGTAAATGTAGTGTGATAATTGTTTGTCTGATGCCCTTCAACAAACACCTTCTTGGCTTCGATCAAGTCTTGTATTAGGTGTTTGAGTTGCATACAGTCATTTGTTTTATGTCCTCTATTCTTATGGAAATTATAATAATCAGGATCATTCCACCATGATTTTTTTACCTTTGGCTCCTAGTTTCATGCTTTTGGTAAAGTAATAATTTTGTTTTCAATGAGTTCTCTCATTGTTGATTCCAATGTTTGTCCTAATGGGGTGAATCTTCATCAATTGGGTTGTCTTTGGTATGACGGTCGCGATTCTCCATTGTTGGTGTTATTGTTTTGAATAGTGCCCTAACTATTGTTTTGGTTTTCATTTTGATTTTCTTTGGTAGTTGATGTTGTCAAATTGAATACTAGTTTTACATTGTCAGTTGTAGGTTCATTGCCTCCAGTATTTCTATTTTTCTACCAAAATTTTGGTTTGTCGTTGTTTCCATAGTAATTTGCGTTGTTGGATGTTTCACTATAGTTCTTAATCACTCCTCATTTGACTAGGGCTTCTTTGATTTTGGGGCCATTCTCAATTACTTTTTTGAATGTTTGGAGACATTGTAATTCAATTCTATAACTCATCTGATCATTTAAGTTGTCTATAAATAATTCAATATTCTCCTCTTCAGGTATAGATCGAGGATATCTAGCAAACAACTTTCTCCATCATTGTAAGAATGATAAGAATGTCTCACCATTTTTTTGTTTTAGATTATAGAGATCCTTTATGGTTACATCATGTGTTATGTTGAAGGAGAATTGAGAGATGAATTTGTTGACCAATTCTTCGAAGGATCTAATCCCTAGTTGTAATTTTGAGAACCATTCCATACAATGGGCCCCCAAACTCCTAGGAAATAACCTCACGAGGTATGCATCTTCTTGTGCAAATTTGAGGCTCATTGTTCTAAATTCCCGTACATGGTCAATCGGTTCTGATTCCATTGTATTTGTCGTATTTAGGTAAACCACAATGCCTTGGAAATGGTATCATATCCACACATGGATGAAAAGGGTAAGGAAAATTTTCCTTTAATAAATATGTTTTTGTGGTTCCTATTTGGATGTTTTGAACATGTTGCTATAGGGTTTGCATTTAAGTTGTTAAAGCAACCACTTGATCCATATTCTGGGTGTGGTTTGGTTCCTTTTCATTAGTTCTAGGTGTTTCCTTCAATTGATTGATGTCAAAATCTTTTGAAAGTTTGGCACCTAACTCTGCTAACATCAAGAGGTATTTCTCCATGTCTTGTTCTAAGACCTTTTCCATAAATTTATGAAAATTTGGGTCTTGTTGGGCATGTTGTATATCCTCTTGTGTTATTTTGTTGTTTTCATGTTGTTGGTATCAGAAAAAAGGGTTTTCTTTAGTCATGTTTAGATTTTCAGTTTCTTTCTCTCTGATTTTTTTTCTTTGCAACCTTGTTAAGATTGGCATACAAGTTTTGGTTTTTTTTCACTAAACTTAGATGTTCTATGTGGTGTTAGTGTCAATTTGATTTTAAAGAAGCCCAATAGAATGATGTATTATATTGACAAGGATAAGTTAAAATTCCTGATTACCATGTTTTTGTTTCGTGATGATAGGATGTCAAAATCCTGATGAGGAAACTTGGCTCAATATTCTAGGTCTTGTTTGGATAACTGGACACTTTGTTTTTTGCAAGATCTGGTGTTTTGTTTGAAAATAGTTTAACTTGTAAGAACCTACTTTGTTTTAGATTTTTAGGACACCATCTGATCTATAAAATATTTCTTACTGGTAAAATCCTATGTTTCTAATGTCAATATGTCTGACAGTTTGTTTCAGAAGATTCTTTTTTTTTTTGTTTTGTTTTGTGGAAGTGCTAATACAAAGGGAAAAGCGCTATAATAGGATGTAGAAGCACTAGAATTTCTAATAAATGCACTATAAAGTAGTGCATACATGCTAAAACAGAGCACAAAAGTGCTAAAAGATTGGATGATGATTAACATTGGTATTTTTGAAAATGACAGAGTGCTATAACATTAATCAAAAGTGTTGAAACAGATGTGAGAAGTGCTATAATCGGGCTCAAAAGTGCTAGAATGGTGTGATTGAGATTTTGACGGTTTGGTTTTGCTATGGAAGAAGCATTGTAAGATTGTTCAGAAGCGTTAAAATAGAGGGTTGAAGCACTATATTTTTCTTCTGAAGCACTAGAACAGAGTCCAGATGTGCTATAGTTTGTT
The DNA here is from genome assembly GCA_007258455.2 of Sequoia sempervirens. Taxonomy (NCBI): domain Eukaryota; kingdom Viridiplantae; phylum Streptophyta; class Pinopsida; order Cupressales; family Cupressaceae; genus Sequoia; species Sequoia sempervirens. Next base: position 59,028,258 of record VDFB02353493.1, read on the forward strand.
TCCAAAGTGCTTTAGTTTCAGTTTAATGCTAAGCAGGGGGTGGAAATATGGGTCTCTTAGTTGCTATGTCTGCTTTCTCTTCTTCTTTGTCCAAGACTATGGAAGCTGTGAGGAATTGATGGGGTGTTTCATTCTTTTCAAAAATAAATGTTCTCAAGCTACTAATAATGTCAGTTTGAGTACCTTCAATGTGCACGCTACCGAGTTGAAATATTGGTGTGGTTAGCGCTAGTTGTTGGACGGGAACTGTAGGTCGCCAAATGTTCATAAGGTATGATGTATGATGGTTTCAATACCTTACTGTGATGTCACTCATGGGTATGTGTAGGATCATGGTGGGCCAAAAAGTGGCAATGAGGAAAAAAACAAGTCTTTCATCGACCGAAAAATGTGAAAAATAATTTGTTGAATTTTTTAGGCTTGGGTGTCACCGTACCAAACACCAAACCTAGTTTTACAAATTGGATATCCGATTTGGATTGGATATCTGATTAGCAAAAACCATATATACAAAAACTCAGTCACTGTTTTTAAGTTATTTCACAGTGAACAACCTGCGGGAGCATAATGAATTGATTCTTCGCGTAACAGATATCTAATTTGGCCAAAATTCGATTTGAAAAGGTAAGTTTTTTTATTTATATTTGATTTAGATTTGAATAATTTCATATGGTTTTTTGTGGATTTTTTTTTAAAATAGGGTTTTTGATTGAATTTTTATGAAAAATTTGAGTTTAGAATGGATTTTGATTAAAAAAATGAATGTTTTTTGTGGTTTTTTTTCACAATAGGGTTTTTGATTGAATTTTTATGAAAAAATTGAATTTAGAATGGATTTTGATAAAAAAAGAATGTTTTTTGTGGATTTTTTTTCAAAATAGGGTTTTTGATTGAATTTTTATGAAACAATTGAGTTTAGAATGGATTTTGATAAAAAAAATGAATGTTTTTTATGGATTTTGATTTAAAAATAGTGTTTCTTATGTATTTGTATTAAAAATTAGAGAATTTTATAGATTTTTGTTAAAAAGTAGGGTTTTTTTTGGATTTTTTTAAAAACCAGGGTTTTTTTATAATAATTTCATTTATATTGTCTAATTTTAATTATATTAATTATTTTTTAACTTTAATTAGGCATTATAGCTGCTAAGAATGAGAATGCACAAATTCCACCAGCTGAGAATCAAAATACAAAAATGTCAAATGCTCCACCACCTCCGCAGCCATCAATTGAAGACTTAATTCATGAAAAATTGGAGCAATTGAGGGGAATTTGTGATGTTTATAAGAAGATCCCTCGATTATCCTGTATGTCAACCACATTGATAGGAATAATTACAGATGTAGAAACCCTCTCCACCCAACATAATGTCTTTCATTCATGGCGAGAAACCATGAGGCAATATTATGCATGTGGATTGTCTTATGATGATGTGAAAGATCTCCAAATAACAAAAGCCCAAATAGCCTCTTTATTTATTAACCCCAGCACTAGTTTTCCAGTTAATGTTAACAAACCAAAAATTTCTATAAAATGGTGCATGCATAGGGGCATAGTAGATAACTTTTTGGATCGTTGGTGTATGGTTTTTGATAAACCACCCAACAATAATCTTGATGTACCTTTTTACTTTATTAAAAAATTATATGTTGAGTTTTTGTTCGGGCATCATGTCAATTACTTTGACATTAAACCCTTCCAGGGCATTGGTGGAGATATGCCCTAGGATAGGCTAGGGGTAGTTAGAGTAGTCAAGTGCCCACATGTTCCCCATCCTCCCCTTCCTCTGCCACCTCCAGTACAACATCCAGATATTACAGAGGATGCAGCCACACAAACTATCCAGGCCATTCACTCTTTGAGTGGTCTTTTGGTTTCCCATGCTTCTTTAGTAGCTCAGCCATAGTCTGGTGATCTTGGCGATGGATCCAGTGCTGTTGCATCATCCTCCTCAGGTCGACATATTTGTGTGCCACATATTTGCAATACGTGCCAGAAAATATGCTTGGGTCCTATTGTATAGCCCCTTGAGCAACCATTAGACACTTCTGATTATGACATCCAAGATGTGGAGATTATAGAAAATCACATGTAGGGGATTGAAGCACACCCTACATAGTCCTCTCCTGCTAGAGAGGTGGACATTGGAGTAGTTACACGTAACATTTAAGGTGTAAATTCATAACTTGCATTTTTTTAAAAATGAATATTAACAAGAGATAGTATCAAGTACTAATATTTATTTACATGGTCTATTTAACAGTTAATGTCTGAGGAGGAGCTCACACGGGTGACTGATAGCACCCTTAGGGCCATTTCATTTGGCTCTGAGACACACACAATATGTATTTTCGTACTCACTCATTTACATTTTTTTACTATATACTTGCTTGTCATTTGAATTGTCATTAATGAAATTATATATTAACTTATATGTTTATCTTATTCTCTGCTTGTAGGAAACACCTAGTGCGAGTGAGGTGTGATGCTCTCCAGACTATGGACACACAATGTTAGATAAGGGAAAGGTAATTGAACTAAAATTTGGTTGAATTAAAATTTATAAGATATTTTATTGATTATGCATACATTGACATAGATTCGTAGATTCATATGTACTTGTCATTTTTATGTACAGGCGGTTGTGAGCTATACATCATTGTTGATAAGTGACACAACACCTGAAGGAGTAGGTATTCAAACACCTCAAGGAGGAGGTGTTGAAACACCTCAAGGAGATACAAAAAAAGATTAGCCTAAAGAGGTATGTGTTTATTTTATTTTTTGCTTGGTAAATATGTTCTTATTACTGACAATTCTATGCTAACTTGGATCAATTTCATGTTTTTGTTCACATATATAGATTGACATTACAAAAGTTGTTTTGGTTAGTTCTTTGAGAGGCGTATATTCTAGGACTCCTGACCCTTCGAAGAGACGTATATTTCAAGTAATCAAGATTTCAATTTTAGAGTTCAATTATAATTCAATGTGTATTGATTTTTATGTTAATTATTCAATTTTAAATTATATAGTATAACTAATCTCAATTTTGGTTTGAATTTTTCTTATGTAGCTACCTTCAGAGCCAACGAGTGCTTCAAAGAGGCTCCATTTTGATGATCCACCAGTAGTTTAGGATGAGATAGACATTTTGGCATGTAAATTTTGAATAGATCTGAGATGGCATATGCCACATATTGTAAAACTTTGTTTGAGTTGGCTTGATGCCATTTTTGTATATGGACATACACTTGATTATTGGATAATTTGATATATATAGAAGTTGACAATCAAAATTTAATTTCCTCCTCATGTGCATGATTAAACTCTTTGAAAATTTAATCAAGTGAGCAATGCTTAAATATCAATGTACAATAGCATAAAAAGAATGGTTAAATATTATGTAGTTTATATTCATATTGTTGATTACATTGCATTGCACATCTTTCAAACTCAAAGAATTACTTCACATTGCATAAGTAACAACTAGATGCTGATAGATGAAATTTTTTTAATAACAATATAGTTTTTACAAAGTCAACCTAAGCAGTTATGCAATTACTTCACATTACATAACTAATAACTAGGAGCAGCTATCAATTGCATTAGCTTGTCATGGAATTCTATGAGACCACATTTCTTTGAGGAAAATTTGCACAAAACTCACAAAAAATGAAAAGAAAGCACTCAAACAAATTTTAAAGGGGTCTCAAGCCTGTTGCCCCCTCATTCCACACGCTATGCATCCATTTACTTGTAGTGTAGGGGCTGAACAATGGAGAAAATATGTAAAAATAATATATATATGTGTAGCCTAGAAGCATGAATTACGATTAGAATATCACATAACATCATATAAACAAAAAAACCACTATAAACTTGAATGTCATTTAAAACATGCATGATAAATATTCATTGTTGAAACTTGAATTGTGGTAGCTTGATATACAAGGTCTATTGATGCTAGGGTTCAATTTGTATGATATTGAAAAAATAAGACAACTGAGTAGAGTTATCAGCATTCTTCAAAAATCATAAGAATTCTTTTAGTACACTTAAGAGTTATCAGATGTCTTCTTGCAGTCTCAAAATTTATTTTGTATCATTGTTACATTAGTACTTGAGAGTGGTAGCTTAATATAGGTCCATAATACAAAACCTAGTTTACCTATGTAGTGTAATAGTGGCATAGGAAGATTTTTCTTTGAAAGCAAAAATGAAAGCTCAACCTCTTAGAATGAAAATGCTTGTTTGCAAAAAAAAAGAATAAGAATGAGGTATTTAAGGTGTTTGAAGTGATTTAGAGGTCACTTTTAGGGTCGCTTTTAAGGTAGTTAAGGTGTTTGAAGTGATTTAGAGGTCGCTTTTAGAGAAGAGAGATGTTGAAGAGTACATCAAGTCAGTGAGAACCGAAGTGTAATGTATTTTAGTTTGTGGTACTCCTTTGTTTCTCAGCAGATGTGTGATAAATTCTTAGTTCAATGATGTTGAACAATTTTTGAAAAAAGAAAGTTGTGTCACAGTCTGCATTCAATCCAACAAGCAAAAATGAAAGCTCAGCCTCTTTGAATGAAAATGCTTGTTTGCAAAAAAAAATGAATAAGAATGAGGTAGTTAAGGTGTTTGAAATCATTTAGAGGTCACTTTTAGGGTGGAAGGTTTAAAAATCCATTTTAAATGCACAAAAAAGAATGAAATTACTTCAAACCAAGTTTGTGAAGAAGTTAACTATGTTGCCCACTAGTTTCCCTCAAGAGTCCAAAGTGCTAAAAGGCAGAAATCTTTGAAGGTCTATTTCTCAGAGACCGTGATGCTTATAGACTCTCCATTCAAGGCTATGTGATCATTTTGGGACCATCTACAAAAACCTCTCTCAGTTTTTGCTATCTCAGAGGCATTTTCCTATGGTGATGACTTTTCAGTGGAGGGAAAAGTTGCCAGATGCAAGCAGTGTAAAGTTGCAAAGTGGTGCAACTTTCATTCTGCAACTCGTACGACTAAATAGACTGTTCCAACATGTCTAGATGGGTAATTTTATGCTAGGGATGGTCCTCTCTTGCATCCAAATATGTCGAATCACTCCGAGCAACATTGGACCGACAATTTCCCTTAAGAGTCCAAAGTGCTAAAAGGCAGCAATCTTTGAAGGGATATTTCTTGAAGAACGTGATGTTTATAGACTCTCCTTCTGAGGCTATGGGATCGTGTTGGGACCATCTACAAAAACCTCTCTCAGTTTTTTCTATCTCAAAGGCATTTTCCTGTGGTGATGACTTTTCAGTGTAGGGAAAAGTTGTCAGATGCAAGTAGTGTAAAGTTGCAAAGTGGTGCAACTTTCATTCTGCAACTCATACGACCAAATGTACTGTTCCAACACATTTGGATGGGTACGTTTACACTAGGGATGGTCCTCTCTTGCACCCAAATACGCCAAATCACTCTGAGCTACATTGGACCAGCAATTTCCCTTAAGAGTCCAAAGTGCTAAAAGGTAGCAATCTTTGAAGGTCTATTTCTTGGAGACCTTGATGCTTACAGACTCTCCATCCAAGGAAATGGGATCATGTTGGGACCATCTAAAAAAACCTCTCTTAGTTTTTTTCTATCTCGAAGGTGTTTTCCTGTGGTGATGACTTTTCAGTGGAGGGAAAAGTTGCTAGATGCAAGTAGTGTAAAGTTACAAAGTGGTGCAACTTTCATTCCACAACTCGTACGACCAAACAGACTATTCCAACATGTTCAGATGGGTACATTTACGCTAGGGATGGTCACCTCTTGTACCCAAACACACCGAATCACTCTGAGCTACATTAGACCAACGATCTCCCTTAACAGTCCAAAGTGCTAAAAGGAAGCAATCTTTGAAGGTCTATTTCTCGGAGATATTGATGCTTACAGACTCTTCATCTGAGGCACTAGATCATGTTGGGACTATCTACAAAAACCTCTCTCAGTTTTTTCTATCTCGAAGGCATTTTCCTGTGGTGATGACTTTTCAGTGGAGGGAAAAGTTGCCAGATGCAAGCAATGTAAAGTTGCAAAGAGGTGCAACTTTCATTACGCAACTCGTATGACCAAACAGACTGTTCCAACAAGTCTGGATGGGTACGTTTATGGTAGGTATGGTCCTTTCTTGCACCCAAATATGCCGAATAACTCCGAGCTACATTCGACCGACAATTTCCCTTAAGAGTGCAAAGTGCTAAAAGGTAGCAATCTTTGAAGGGCTATTTCTCAAAGACCATGATGCTTACAGACTCTTCGTCTGAGACTATGGGATTGTGTTGGGACCATCTACAAAAACCTCTCTTGGTTTTTTCTATCTCGATGGATTTTTTCTATGGTGATGACTTTTTAGTTGAGGGAAAAGTTGCTAGATGCAAGTAGTGTAAAGTTCCAAAATGGTGCAACTTTCATTCCGCAGCTCGTATGACCAAACACATCTGGATGGGCATGTTTACGCTAGGGATGGTCCTCTCTTGCACCCAAATACGTCGAATCACTCCGAGCTACATTGGACCAATGATTTCCCTTAAGAGTCCAAAGTGCTAAAAGATAGAAATATTTGAAGGGCTATTTCTCGAAGACCATGATGCTTACAGACTCTTCTTCTTATGCTATGGGATTGTGTTGGGACCATTTACAAAAAAATATCTCAGTTTTTGCTATGTCGAAGGCGTTTTCCTATGGTGATGACTTTTCAATGGAGGGAAAATGTTGTCAGATGCAAGCAGTGTAAAGTTGCAAAGTGGTGCAACTTTCATTCTGTAACTCGTACGACCAAACAGACTATTCCAACATGTCTGGATGGGTACGTTTACGCTAGGGATGGTCCTCTCTTGCACCTAAATACGCTGAATCACTCTGAGCTACATTGGACTGATGATTTCCCTCAAGAGTCCAAAGTGCTAAAAGAGAACAATATTTGAAGGGCTATTTCTCAAAGACTGTGATGCTTACAGACTCTTTGTCTGATGCTATGGGATCGTGTTGGGACTATCTACAAAAGCCTCTCTTAATTTTTTCTATCTTGAAGGAATTTTCCTGTGGTGATGACTTTTTAGTGGAGGGAAAAGTTGCTAGATGCAAGTAGTGTAAAGTTGCAAAGTGGTGCAATTTTCATCCCGCAACTCATACAACTAAATGAACTATTTCAACACATCTGGATGGGTATGTTTACACTAGGGATGGTCCTCTCTTGCACCCAAATACACTGAATCACTCTGAGCTACATTGGATCAGCGATTTCCCTTAAGAGTCCAAAGTGCTAAAAGGAAGCAATCTTTGAAGGGTAATTTTTCAAAGACCGTGATGCTTACAGACTCTTCGTCTAAGGCTATGGGATCATGTTGGGACCATCTACAAAACATCTCTCATTTTTTTCTATCTCGAAGGCATTTTCCTATGGTGATGACTTTTCAGTGGAGGGAAAAATTGCCAGATGCAAGCAGTGTAAAGTTGCAAAGTGGTGCAAATTTCATTCTGCAACTCGTACGATCAAACAGACTGTTCCAACTTTTCTGGATGGGTATCTTTACACTAGGTATGGTCCTCTCTTGCACCCAAATACGTCGAATCATTATGAGCTACATTGGACTGGTGATTTCCCTTAAGAGTCCAAAGTGCTAAAAGGCAGCAATCTTTGAAGGGCTATTTCTCAGAGACCATGATGCTTACAGACTCTCCGTCCAAGGCTATGGGATCGTGTTGGGATTATCTACAAAAACCTCTCTCATTTTTTGCTATCTTGAAGGTGTTTTTCCTATGGTGATGACTTTTAGTGGAGGGAAAAGTTGCCAGATGCAAGTAGTATAAAGTTGCAAAGTGGTACAACTTTCATTCTGCAACTCGTACGACCAAACAGACTGTTCCAACACGTCTGGATGGGTATTTTTACACTAGGGATGGTCCTCTCTTGCACCCAAATACACCGAATCACTCTGAGCTATATTGGACCGAGTGAAATTAGGTGAAAAATTGATGCAAACACAAGGGCACAATCACAAATTCTTTGCAACCTGCCTATTTGAGGCATCTAGCAAGATTATTCTGACCTCTTTGGACAGTCCAAAACTCCCTTAAAACTTGACAAGCAACTAAATACACATTTCCCTCTTTAACCCCCTTAAACCCTTGTAATAGTGAGAAACTAGTTTTTGTCCAATTTCTCCACAATCTTCCAAAACACCAAATGAACACATGACTAATTCAAACACCCATATCCAAGTTACACATCATATATAAGAAACAACATAGACTCCTTTGGACCAGCGTTGACTCCCTATACGTTCACCCTTCAATAGGCTACTCAATTAGCCCAAAAATGCAAAGCAACATACCTTCAAACACCACACAGACCCCTGAAACCTTGGGGTAGCAAATAAATTTCTAAGAAAACAAAGATTCTGCAATTGGATTCCATTTGTACGGACTTGTAACCGTCAAATCAAAAAACCCTTGTTTTTAGTGTAATTCTTGAGGGTTTATTGGATGTAGCACTTCCACAACCTTTTAGACTCTACCACCAGCTTAGACACCTTTATTTAGGCCCCAATATGCTTAGAAAACAAAGAAACTTCTGGTATCTCAGAGATTTTTGCAAACCCTAGGGTAAAAACTCTATTTTCAAGTGAAAAAAAAACCACCATTTTTAGACCTTTAACTCTTCATTTTATTTCAAAACCCAGTTCTCCACACCTTCCACTCTCGAAATAATGTCAAGACATGTAATAATGTTTCTACACAATTTTTTTATACAAAAATGCTTGAATGGCTTGTGCACAGGCAGAAAACACAAGAAAAATAGTAAAATATGAACTGAGCAATTGAAACTTTATTGATTCAAAGAAAAAAAATCCTTCAACCAAACCTGTCTCAAGCCCTTGAAGGCCTTAAGTACACCTACATAACCCATGAAACCTCCATATAATTCCTCCAATTTACAAAGCAATGGGAAGATAAAACCATGTAAGTGGTTTCCCCAAACTAATTGCCACCAAAACCATTCTTGATAGTTTAAAACCACAAACCACCCCAATGTGTAATTATGATAGCACTCAAGATACAATCCATGAATAGATAATGTATTTGACCAATAACTCATTGAGAGCACAAATTCCAAAAACTAGCTGTCCACTATGAACATATCAACTAAGTAGGAACCCATAACATTATGGAAAGATGATCCACTTCTCCCAATGTAACTCCCAAGAATTACATGTGAGAGATGGTAAATATTGTGTGACTCCCATTGATGACCTTCTTTATTCAATGCCATTACAACAATATCCCAAGCATTCCAAAGAATACATGATCATTCAAGTAATCATTCTAACAATACAAGAGATTTACACATCAAATTGCAAGTGAATATAATTTACTATATCTTAACATAAAAAATGAAAAACCTAATTGAAAAATGTATCAATGACGTACAAGTATGTATAAGAAAGTTAAAATTTGAAAATAGAATGTAAACTTAGAAAAATGTAGATTTGAAAACCTTAATAATGTAAAACCCTAAAAAGAAGGTTGGATCAAGTGTAGGATTGGTTGGGCTCAACAAAATATAAAGAAAAAAAGAGTTTATTTATGAAGTTAACCTAGGATAATTAAGTAAATGCAATGAATCAAACACAATCAACCTAACATAATTAAGGGTTGATAGGGGTATTTGATAATTAAGGGTTGATAAGTGTATGAATGTTTATCTTTGATCTACTCTTGAATATCTAGGGACTTGGTGGTATTTAGAAATATCATAAGGGTTGTTGATTTCTCATGGGGAGGCAAGTTCTCCTAGATCAATCCCCAAAAAGTGAAACAAGATTATAAATAGTTGGCAAGCACTCTAGATGTTCAAATTGTTACTCATTTTTATTACATTGAATCAAAATGTCTCACTATTAATTGCTCCAATGCTATAAGATAAATGATTTTTTTCATGATTATAATGAATATATTGTATGTTATTAATGCTAGCGTATATCATCAAATTATGCCAAACATGTGTTTAGTCAACTCAAAGTGGGTGAATGACGCCACTTAGCCAAAAGTTCAAATTTTGAATTTTAAAATGAAAGGGAATAGGTTTGTGACCGTGAGGTCACCCTTGCAATTGAAGAAGTTTCCTAGAATGGGTTAATAGTTAAATCTAAGTGGCTAACAATCAATTCCAAGTGGCTAATGGATAAATGAGGGCACACCCATTGGTGAATGTGATAAATGGGAAAATAAGGTAAATGTATAAATGTTTGAATAAGAATAGGATAGGGCTAATTGTATAGTGATTTAAGTATGAAAATTGATAAAAGCCTAGAGAGATGAGCTTGAATTTAGATGTTGAGTCACTACGTACATGTATCAAGACATTTCTTCAAAATAGACACAAAATTGTGTGGGAAATGGCATGGTATGCACAAATTTTACTGTTACAATTACACACATATTGATTTACAAATGCTTTGCATATAGATTAAATTTACTTCAAAATTAATACCTATTAATACTTCTTTAAGAAAACATGATTATGTATTCTCTAATAAAACTTTCACCATAACAAGACTTCTTGAAATTACTTCAATTTTAGCATACATAATTTCATATTGCACCTATCAATGTGCCCATTACATCTTCATGTGTGATTGCTAGTATATGTATGTATCTTCAAAAAACATAGATGGGTTAAGCTCTCTCCTTACTCTTTGAGTAAGAGATAGAGTAATAGATAGTAGGGGAGAGGACTAGATAGTATTACAAAACCTCGTTCAAATGAGCATACTGATAGGAAAGAACCAGGAAGAAAACCTTCGGTTGTAGCTTGATTAAGTACAAAAATAGACCCCTTTACAAAACCTATGAGTTTCCAAAATACAAACCCCTTTACATTTTAAACATACCCTTTATACAATGCTAGACATTTGACCCATATTTCAAAAAACATCACTGGGTATAGATTATGCCCATACACAATTATGACCGTTTTACATTGTTTCCAATTTGAGAATTCAAATTTTACAAAATTTTCCTATTAGAGGCATTTAGGGCCTGGGTCTTCAGCAATGGTAGTATGTTCCGTTAGATGACAAGCACCTATACACAAACCATCCAAAGGTATTTAAAATAACCAATCTATATTATTCTAATGACAAAAAATATGATGAGATGGTAATGCAAACTATAAAGATGCTTAGAATAACAATATATTGTTGTAATCTATTGCATACCTCTTGAGAAAGGATGGTAGCTATTGTTGCGGTGGTCCATGATCAATGTCCGAATATCACAAAAGTGGGAGAAATGAGAAATCTATATTGTCAAAATAGAAAAGATGCTTAGACTAACATATCTATATTAATCTAAACAACCTAAATGATGATGAGTTGGTGATGCAAACTATAAAGACATACCTTTTGAAAGGATCCGAGTGGCTATTGTTGCAAGAGGTCCATGATCAATTGTGCAGGAATATTGCAAAAGTGGGAAAATGAGAAATCTATATTGTCACAATAGAAAAGATGCTTAGACTAACATATCTATATTAATCTAAACAACCTGAATGATGATGAGTTGGTGATGCAAACTATAAAAGATGCATACCTCTTCGAAAGGATCAAAAATGGCTATTGTTGTAGTAGGTCCATGATCAATCATGCCAGGAATATCGCAAAAGTGGGAAAATAAGAAATCTATATTGTCACAATAGAAAATATGCTTAGACTAACATAGCTATATTAATCTAAACAAATTGAATGATGATGAGTTGGTGATGCAAACTATAAAATACACACACCACTTCGAAAGGATTAGAGTTGGCTATTGGTGCACCAAGTCCATGATCAATCTTGCCAAAAATATCACAAAAGTGCATACAAAATATCACTATTAAAGACACCTACATTGCAATAGTATATAAAATATCAGTATTAAATAAAGAACACTAATGAACTTAATCATAATGAACATAAGCATTCTACCTTCCATTCTTGAAAATGCTATTCAAGTGTGCCTGAAGGGTCATCTCTTTGCTTAAGAGTATCTAATATTGCTTCATGATCAACATTACTAAGTGTCCATAGTTGTTTTGTCTTTGGTCTAGCATGATGCTTCAAAAACTTAACATTTGTTGCTATAACAAGGTGCGAATACATGAGAATGGTTTTGTGTTTCTAGTAGTCTTCAAATGCAGGTATGCCATTCTTTCTAATCATGTATGTTTGCAACTAAGTTCCTGCAACCACAATTGAACCTGTAGGATACATGAAACCATCATCATCTTCCATCAGTTTTGTTAGCTTATGCTTTACCTGTACACATCAAGCCAACCAATAGTCTAATCTCTCTTCATTCCCCTATAGTGCAACAACTGCAAAAATATGTCCTAGCTGTAGTAGATCTAAAAGTGGGTCGTAATCAACTGAACTTTCCATTGTGTTATTTGTCATGGATATTGTTTGAGATAAAGGAGTTAGATACTATGGTACCCATGTATCCACCCACTCACTTGACTCGCATTGATCCCACTCACACTAAATACAACTCTAACAAAAACAAGCCAACTCTCGTGTCCAAATGGTCCATGTGCCTGCATCTAAGCTTCGAAATGAATGCATCTTTGAAGAATATTTGATTGTATGACAATCCAATCTTCCTCCCATTGTACCCTCCTCAATGAACCAAAAGAATCTGCGCATTGTTGAATCAAGTGCCCCTCCCTGTGACAATGTTGAACTACACCAATTAACTATAGAACGTGCATCGCTGATTTTTTCTCCTAAAATCTTCAATTGCTCCTTAACTAGAGCTCTCTTTACGCATTCACCTGCTCCATCATGCTCCCCTTTCCCATGTCCGGCTTCAAAAAAACTCTAAATATGAGGTAGAACCCTCTCTACATGCATTCTACTCAACCAATAAAACATACGAGCATTCTTTAATTGACCTGTGCAATTATTTGACCAAATTAGATGTCGGCCCAATGCTATATCATGCTCCTGCAAGAACTCAAAAAAAATCTTGAAACAATGTTGGACATACTCAGACGAGTGATATCTATCATCACTCATATAAAAATGATACTCTCTGATTATCTTTTGATCCTCCTCTGTACTATCAGGTGCATGTCTAAATGTTATGTGGACAAAAATAGCAATCTAAATGGAATTGTAATACTAAGATTGTACCTCATTTTGTGGTTGCAATGTGTAGTTTTTTGTAAAATCAACCACTGATATAATAGTGCAAATCAGAAAATATTCCTTACACATCCTAAATTGTTGATCCAACCATTGAGACCTATGACTATGCCTTGCATACTTGTAGAAAAGATTGTCCTTAAAATCTGAAATAAAATCAGTAACACTGCATTCTTTTGTAACCAACTCACATCTAGAACCTTCACCTCCACTTTGCAAAGTATATTTGACTATCTCATATCTCTTTTTCTCAACAAGCTTCTTTCCAAATTCATGTTCGAGAACTCTCATGAAAACATTGAACAAACTTTGAAAAGCCACCACATTGTGAGCACTTTTCATTTAAACAATCATTTCTATAGAAAAAGCAACCATCATCTCTAGAACATAAAAATAGATCTAGCAAGTCCCTTGATGATTTCAAAAGATGCATTGCACCACACTCCTACAACATTTCATTAGTATGCAAAGTAGAATAGATATAGCATAATAGCTCATGGTACATTGAAAACTCCACATGGTATTTGCAACAACAATTATGAATCTTAAGAGGCACACAATAAAATGGCTTCAAACCCTCAAAATCCTTTGCAAAATTTCCATATTTTTATGTGTTTCAATAAATTTTTTGAACAACATTGTTTGGCTTGATTCCAAAAAATGTTTAGGATGTGGTGTATGGTCTCGATTTCCAATTCTTAACTTTAAAACATCCTTTGCATTGGGTGATACTCTAGAGTTATCATTCCAAAATTGTTGAATTACCTGCTTTACATTATCAATTAGCTTCTTATCAACACGCGGAAGCCTCCCGACAAAAGCCCATTTATCATTTTGAAGAGGATCATCTATTCTTTCTCTTCTTGCAAGTGCTCTATCCAAAGTTTTACGATTTATGTCAAAATCAATACAAGTTTGTCTCATAAAGTGAGCCTTTTTCAATTTATGGCTTACTAGGGAAGTTGTAATGACTCTTTGAACAACTCTCTTATCCTTTTCCTTGTTACTTTTTCCAATAGACTTGAGAGCATTAAAAATATTTTGGACAATAATAGAATTTTTTTCGGTCTTCTTGTTCACATGAATCTTCAATCTAGCTAGCAAAGGTCTCATATTTTGCATCTTTAGCAATTGCACAAAAAGTTGGCATTGCTCGGTCAATGTCTTATCACTAAAATATTGGTTGAAAAGTCTTCTAGCCCACAACCAAACAGTTCGTGTTGACCTCTTTCCTTATTTTTTTTTTATAATGTTCTCATCAAATTCAAGTAACCATTTAGGGGTTCTTGAAGGTCTTGAAATTGGAATATGTCTTTCTTCCATACAAGGTTCTTCATTTCTCATGTAATTTTGTGAAACATAATTTACACTTGCTTCAATATTATGTTCAAAATCTCATTTCCAACATTTTCAATATCAATTTGAATAATTCATTCCCACTTCATCATGTTCAACATCTTCATTTCCAACATTTTCACCTTGAACATTTTCAATATCAATTTGAATAATTCCATTCCCAATTTCAATATCATGTTCAACATCTTCAAATCCAACATTTTCACCTTGAACATTTTCATTATCAATTTCAATATTTTCATTCCTAATTTCAATATCATGTTCAACATCTTCAATTCCAACATTTTCACCTTGAACATATTCAATTTCCCTCTTCACTTGAAAGACCATAAGTAGTTCACCAATATTTAACATACCTTGTCTTCTCTTCCTATGACTTTCTCTATCTCTTTGTCTATATGTTTCAATTTGTTCTTTTGCAAGCTTTCTCTTACGTTTTTGCTTCCGATGACTGTTCCTCCCCATTATACCTCCATAAAGATGCTAAAATCATTATGCACAATTTCTACTAGAAGATGTCTAAAAGTTGATCTTTTGTCTCTTTTTCCCTATCTGAAACCGCATGTGTGTCACCTGCAAACAGAATGTAGGGTCCGTTGGAATGCACAAAATGACCCACATGGGGTTTTTCTATGGCCCACAAATTTGATATCCATTATGATCTGATATCCGATTCATTTGAAAAAAAATTATGATACTTGTAACTGTATAATTTTAGTTCTACAAATCGGATATTCGATTTGTGTACACATAGACCTAAAGGTTAATGGTAGATGGTAGAGGGTTTAAGTGTTAAAGTTTAAGGGTTTAAGGTATATGGTAGAGGGTTTAAGGGTTAAGGTTTTATGGTAGAGGGTTATAAGGGTTTAGGGTTTCATGGTTAAGGGTATAGGGGAGAGAGATAGATGGAGTGAGTGTGTGAGAGAG
>VDFB02353493.1:59043837-59077711 GCA_007258455.2 Sequoia sempervirens
TGCATTGAATAGCTTGTGCATCCAGCTTGTACAAGGTACCAATTCAAGCACCCCTAGCTAGCGCCATAGAGCCTCTAGTCATCTTGCAGCCATTTCCAGAGAATGTGACATGCACTCCGATATCATTCAGCTTACTTATAGAAAGTAAATTACGAGCCAGACCTGGTATATGCATCACATCATTGATTCCCTTCACTCTATTAGGAGTGTGATGCATATATCACCATAGCTTCCATGAGTCGACAAGACGTTATAACGAGTGCCATGAGTCATACTAAATCTACTGATAACCATTTCATTTCTATCAGCAAGATGTTTTATCGATGCTCACAAAGCATATCGATTTCCACTTTTCCATTGGCAAGACTTCCCATTCACCAAAAGGTTTTTTTGAGTCTCCTCAGGTTTCACCGAAGCATCTGACAGTCGGCAAGACATTCGTCTTTCGTCGAGACTTCACCCTGAACACAACCAAGTCTTACCAAGTTGGGAAGACTTATGTCCTTCACCGAGACCTTTCACTGAGCACCCATGTCTTACCAAGTCGGCAAGACATTTGACCTTCGCCAAGACCTCATACCGGCCAAACATGTCATACTGAAGCCCCAAGAGTCGGCGAGACTTATTGCCTTCGCCAAGACCTTATATCAAGGTCTTTTTGTCACCGCGAAGGAACCAAGTGAATACTCCCTTCGGCAAGACATTTCTTCATCGTTGGGACATCTCACCAAAACCTCCACCATCAGCGAGACTTTCCATTCTCGCTGAGAGATCTCCCTAAGATCCTTGTGTTAGCCTGATAGCTATATGCTATCGGTGAGACATTCACTATTCATTGGGACCTCTCCCCGACACCCGTGAGATAGCCTGATAAGATCAAACTGTCGCCCAGAGAACTCCATTTGACAAAAGGTCACGCCGAATGCTCCTAGTTACAGCGATAGACTTCATTTGGCAAGACATCAACTCTGTCTTGGTGACATGAGCTTTTCAAGCAGATTTAGAACAGTTAGTCGGCTAGACATGAACAATGTCACAGCAACTTTTCCCTTTAGGAGTTTCATTTCAGTAAGGATTGAGGCACATATTCCAACAATTATCACATCGGCCAGATAGACCAAAGGTCATGCTGATATCAGCAAGACTTCCTATCATCGCCAAGTCATCATTCTGACAGTCCAAGTTACGCTGAAGGTTTCAAGTGTCGATCGCCAAGACATTCAGGAGGTCATAGCGACAGTCAAGATCAACTAGTAGGTTGGCTAGACATCTCCACAGTCTCATCGAAATTGCTCACTAAAGGTTTTAGCCTGTGGGATTGAGGCACACAATTCCAACACAATAGGGAGGCTCACTACCTACAAAAAAGTTTATAGAACAAGCTAGGCTATTATCCAGAATGAATTAAAAAGATGCACCTATCAAGTGTTGATGCAGATCCAATGATGCTCAATATACAGACTTAACACATTTCATCCTTTTTGCACTTCTTCACTTTAGCATTCACAACTCAATATTCTATCTATTATTTTCTTCAGAACTGTTCATTATATATATATACATGATCTTCACTACAAGCATCAGTTAAGTTGGCCTAATTAGATGCACTTCTTGTTCACAAAAATATCAACTGTCAATTCCAATCATTCACAAAATATTTCCAAAAATAATTCAAACCTTCAGCATGTTACATCATGTTGGCATAGACAAAAAATAGCTCGTGCATATGTCCACATACTATATCACAATTAACTCAAGAATTTGGCTAGGAATAGACTTCAAAGAAAAAAGGAAACCAACAGAATAATGCCACTATGTCATACAAGTACCCAAGCACATAATAATCTGATCATACATGCCTTCAAAAATCATAAACAATCTCCCAAAACCACAACCAATAACTATCAACTGCAAAGAAATGCAGACTAAAAGACCAGAGAGTGCACCAAAAATACTAGATCCACCATTGGAGGAGATAAACTACTGCACACTATTTTAGGGTACTAGACCAAGTTTCCAACATGGAATGAAAACATATAGAAAAACTTCTCCATTCTTCCAACAAAATGTAGTGTAGAAAATTGTACACTCTTGAAGAAAGAGGCAATTTCACACTTAATTTGGACCTATTTTGGCACCCTTGCATTAATTACTCTTTAAAAATCACCATCCATAGGCCCCTAGGACCCATTACTTCAGACCTTGAGGCTTATTCCACTTAAAAATTATATAAAATATCGATAAACATCATTTACAACATTTAAATCTTGAAACCCACCTCAAAAAACTTAGGTGGGACCCATTTTCCACCTTGGGTGAATGAGTCCCCTTTGGTGGGACCCATTCACCAAAAGTTACAAATAAGTCCCTTTTGGGGAATTTTTCATGTTTGAGCAAGAAATTCACTGACTTAATTCAAATTTCTAGTGGATGTCAGCCTTTGAGGTTTAAATAATGATCAATTAGGTGTTAGTGCCTATAAATATAAGTTTTTAGGTCATTATCAAATGGATCTAAGCAACCTAAGTAAGAAAATTCAAGAGTTAAATGTTGAGAATCTTTCATAAGAAGATTCACAAGTCTATTTGCAACAAAGTTGAAGTTTTGGAACAATATTCAAAGATTTTTGTAGGTCTTCAAGCTCATTTTTATTCAAGATCTAGCATTGTCAAGAGTTGATCATGGATCCCTATGGTGAATCATGAGGAATTCTAGGCTGGGGAGATGCAACTAGCCATCAAGCCAAGCCTAAGGATTTGTCTTCTAAGTGATTCCATCTTCCATTTTCTTCTTTCAGCCTAAGGAAGGTTCGCATATCATTGAGATTCATTTGAGGTTATTTAGGATCTCCTAGAGTGATTCTTTCTTCATTCAAGTTTCATTCATGCATCTTGTTCTTACATATTAGAATAGGATTACATTATATTTAATATTTCCTAGTCTTAGACACACTCAAGGCTAGGGTTTGCATGCACATTTCATTATCTCTTCCAAGTTTTAATTACCAAACTAGGGGTTTGAACGAGGGAAACCCCCCATTATAAAAATCAAATTATATTATATTTTGCAGGTGTTTTCATAGATTCGGATCTGAAACTTAGCTTGGAAAGAAAGTACAAGTGTTGGAGTATAGATCAGAGTTTCTAGTTTCTAAAAAAGTAGAACCAGACTGATTCACCATTAATGGTGAATGAGTCCCACAAATGTTATTTTCTAGATTATTTTGTAGATTCCAATACCCTTTTCCCTAAAATATCTTTCTAGGCATAAACCGTGATCTGGGACTAATTAGCCCAAGTTGGTGAATGAGTCCCAGTTGGTCAAAAAGTTAACATTTCTAGATTTTTAAAGCTATTTCCAATCTTCAATACATTTCCAAGTGCATACTTTTTTTTTATAGCTTTCCATTTCGTTTTATTTGCATTTCTAAGTCATTTTCTAGGCTATTTTTCATATCACATTGTGTTTTCAAACATCTTGCATTTTCCAAGTTTTGCATTAGTGGTGAACTCCTTTATTAGTTTTCATCCTTTAGGAAAATCCTCTTTGATACATTTCAATCTCCTTTCCATTGAAATATCAAGGGTTTGTTCTTGAGTGAAGCGTTAAGGTTTTTGTATCTCTCTCCTTTTAGGTCCAAAACCCTAGAAGTGTAAGAGAGTCCCGCATACAAAAATATCCATTTCACTAGTTAAGGTTTGTAATTAAGTAAAAAATTTATTAGACCTATCTAATTTTAGCTAGGTTATAGAATACTTAAAACAATTTGTTAGGTTGGTATCTATTTGAAACATACACTATCATGTCAAGGCATGTGTGGATCAATTTTTGCCTCATATTGGTTTCCATACATAGTCCAAGATCTAGGATTTCCTACCTTGAGGTAATAATGTAAGAACCTTTTATGTATTTTATACACCAATATATTACTTCAAAAATTGCACTACCAAAAAATTCTTGATATACAAATAACTCCATTGGAACCAATATTTGAGATACAAAATTTAGCCTATGAGATCCTTGCTATATCATAAACAAGTACCAAGTTAATTAAGATGTCAACACTTGAGAAGAGGAAGAAACTTAGATAAATTTTATTTTTTGTATCTATTATATAGAGAAGTTGCATCCTAGGCTATGTCACCATTATATTCAACAATAAGACAACACATATATATGTATGATATATATTTATTTAAATAACCAATTCATAATTTTCCTAAAGACATGATTAATCTATATTTAATTATGGATGAATTTCCCTTAATCTATCCATATGCATTTACAAAATAATGCCAACTTGATCATAGGTTCCCAAAATGGTTTACAAATATTACATTAATAATATAAATAGAAAATGTGAAAAAATAGATCCTAACACTTAATCAAAACTAATAAGGATATTATGATGAGAATATGTTTGATCATCTAAGTTTAAGTCATTTCCCACTCTCATCAACAAATCAATCCTAATTTGCAAGGAGGAAAAGAGGATACATACAAAATCACACTTGGAACTAGAATTATATACACAAAATAATAATAAATATTCATGCAACCAATAATTCTTAAAAATCCATCTCAAAGATATAATAGATCACATGAAATAAGAATAAGGCCATTTATAAAGGCTTGTAATGTATTGTTCAATATTATCATGTTGTCTTTCTCTAATTGCACTCATTCAAAAAAATATGGCAAAAGAAAACCTGCAACTCGGTTCAAATATTTCCTTAAACCATTATATTTTTCCATGGATTCAAATCATTTTTATGATTTATAGTGTAGTTACATATGTACCCATAACATTTAATGTGCATTTAACATGTTTAGTTTATCTATATATGATTTACTCACGAGTTCTATAAATATAGATATAATGTATAAACACTCAAGTGTGAGCATGTACATGTAGATTAACATAAATATAAAAATAAGAAAACATGTGTACATACAGATGAACATAAACATAGACATAAGAAAACATGTATGTATAGATGAATATTTTTTATGCTCAAACACATGTATGTATATCATAAGAAAATGTATACATATGTAATCAATTCCATCCTGACAAATATATGTCTAGAGATCATCAAATGTAGGTCATAATATATCAAAAACTCACATATCCAACAATATAATCATTATGTCAACTCTTAGTCGAATGGACCTCTAAAAGAGAATCTTGCTCTGATGGATGTGTCAAGCCTTGTAGATAAAGTTGTACACAATATGTTTTAAATACATTATATATATACATATAAAGTTATTTAAGAATGTACATGCATTTTTAAATATTTATATTTATATATACATGTATGTACACATATACATATTAAAATTTAAAACTCGCATGCCCACTAGCAACAGTATCATCAACTAAATCATGTCGATGTACATGATCCGACCCTAGGCTAGGAGTAACATGAGGTATCTCCATCTACAATATATATATATATATCATAAATAGTTGTAACTAAAATTTAAATAATTTTGTAAAAAAAATGAATTGAACATGCACATGCACACATACATATAGATACACATGCACTTGCATATCAAGTGGAATCTGTTCTGAGCCCTGTATAATGGTCACCTCCACTAAATTAACTAAACAAGTTGTCTGAGTTGATGTTTCAAGGTCTACATCCATCTGAGGCCTCACATGTCAAGCCAAAAATGATGAGTGAAGGGAACTAACCAACTGAGATGGCATCAATGACAAAACTAAAAACATCAATATCTCCACAAAACCTATAGAATTATGCATCCTCTCCAATTCAACGGAAGGATCAGTAGCTTATGCAACAATCGAATGATCCATAGGTGGATCCTAATGTGCACTAGTGTTGGGCCTAGAGTGATGAGAATGATGAGATCCTAGATGTAAATTAAAAGATGCACCTAGACAACCTCCAAACTGGTCTATAGAGATCCCCTGGTCTAATTTGATGAATGCATATGCCTCCAAGAGGTCCTTAGAAAAACAATGCAAAGTTCTTTGTACTATATCTCTTATAAGAATATATAGCTATGTGGGTGTAGGGATACTCACCATAGCATAAGGATCAAGATTAGTGTTGTTGCATTGCACTACAAATAAAGGTCTAGATCATGGACGTTTTGACATCAAATACTAACCCACACAATCAGTAGCTATCTTAGTAGCAACAATTTCAATATCACCTACACTATCAATTGCTTCCCTTTGGGAAGCAATTACAACTTGGTCTACTAAGGGGGCTAGGGCTGGGCAGAGAATAGGAGACCTATTGCAAAAAAATTCCTTATACACCAGGGTTGGCTAATCTGCTCAATGATAAGTGTCCCTATTGATAATCCTACCATACCCCTAACCAAGATATGCTAGAAGGTCACATTAGTTGACATTGAGGCTCAAATGAACCCCAACATATAGGGTATGTGCAGGATCATCATGAAGATAGGCAACTTGACGTAAAAATTTGAATAAGTTATCTATAGAATCTATAGCAAATTGAATGTAGTTTCTAAACTACTAGGTTTATTTTAAAAAAATCTATTTGGTGAAAATTTGAAATTTCAATGCAGTAGTACTTAAATTTCAGAGAAAAAATAAGAAGTAGGTGTCTGTCTGACCACCCTAACCACGATAAAATAATAATATTTTTTTTATAAGATTTTAGATATTAGTAGAGGACTCATGTCTCGATGTGATGCATATTTTTTTGTAATTTGTTTCCAATTAAATAATTAATTATGAATTTTTTATTACAAGTTTTAAAAAATATAAAAATGCGTATGTCTGACCACCATAACTTGGTCAAAACTTCATGAAATTGATTTTTTTTTCTATTCCTATAGCATGTGAAGCATAGAATGTGACACATGTTTTAGATTCAAAAAATGTGATGTTGTTTGAATGCTATAGATTTTTTTCAATCAACCTATCAATCAAGACTTTAGTCAGAATTCAAATAGAAAATGAATAATAATAATTTATTAAATTCAAATTAAATCATAATTTATAATGGTTGAAAGTTGAGAATATCCTTTAAAAAACCTTTTCATTTCAATAATTTTGGGTTAAAAAAAAGTCGTCAGCTACATACCCATCATATCGCCACTTTTTGGCCCATCATGATCCTGCACATACCCTATAGTTGTTGTGTAAAATATAAGAGAATTTGGTCATGTAGTGTAGAAAAATGGTTCCCTTTACATTTTCACACTTGTTTGGGACCTCCTTGTGGATTTTGGCTTAATGTTGCCTTGATTTAGTGTTGTACTGTGGATAACACATTCACATTAGGTTTTGGGCCCTTGTGAACTAATGGATTTTAATGGTACCTTGATAAAGTGTTTTAAAGTTTTATAACTCACTCTCACACTTTCTTAGGGTTTTATCAAATAATTAAACATAATAAACCTATTTTTAATCAAAACCAATATTAATCTTGCCTTATTTGGAGTGTTGTAAAGTGTTGTAACACACTTTCACACTTTTATAGGCTTATCATTAATAGTTAGGATTTATCATGCTTTAATTGGCCCTATTTTGCATCCACAAGCGTCATTTATTGCATCCTTTTTAGGATAATCCTAATACCAATCAATACCCAATCACAATTTAGGTGTTTCTAGCTTGTGTAACCCAAATTTAGGGATCTAGGACTCATCCGCCACCTTGGGCGAATGGGTCCCACCTGGATCTCTTGGCCCTGAACTGGGTTTCAAACATTTCTAAGAATTTTTTATTTTTGGTCCCATATATTATCCCTGATGGGACTTGTTGATGTCAAAAATTGGCAAGGTAACAACCTTTATGGGAAAATCAATTAATGAGGGGGCCAATTGCACTAAACTAAGTGACCTCTTAGTTTTAAAGAAGCCAACTTCTTCTATAATTGGGGTTTTGGAATGCAAAAAGGAAGTAGATATTAAAAATAAAGGTCTAACTAAGGTGATGTGCCAAGGAATAGATATAGGCATGGTAAATATATCTTTTGGGATTCAATTTAAGGGCCCAATCAACAATCTGCTATGTTACAGAATGAAAGAAATCAAAGATGAAAGACTAAATATTTTATACAATAACATAAAATAACTCTCATACACATTTACTGAAAAAAGAGTAGTCAAAGACATGATCTAAACTAGCAAAATTGTATTAAAATCATAGAAGTTCTGCAAATAAGCAATTCAGGACAATAATGGAATAGTAATTTTTTCTATCAAATAGCTTATGAAAAATGGCATAGTTTGAGAGTCTCATACAATAATCTAAAAGATATACAAACCCTTGGTGTCTTTCCCTAATTTTTTTGTATCTTCCAAACTCAATTTCAAAAGGAAGAACGGGTATATATAGCTAACAATCTCACCGCTTGGTAGGCTAGTAACATAAAATATTTTGTATCTCAAGCAACGATTCATACAACAATGATTCCCTTTAGCCGTTGCAATAGAAAAGATTCAGGCCATTGAACATGGTCTCTCCCCAGCCAGATGCATCCCCTGCGAATGATGGGAGTGGTCCCAGAAAAACCCTATGCAGACAAGTATCATTCACCTATGAAGGAAGTTAAGACACATGATAGCTTGGCGGGACACACATCTTTCTCGATGATTCCTCCTCCTTGTGTTAAAAGACAATGCAGTGAAGACACGTGGAGGAATTCCTTACTATCGATGCTGACTATGGGGTCCACCAAAAATATATTTGGATGAAATTTACATGGCACACAGTTGGGGCCCGACTAAAAAGTGAAGGGAAGCAACCATCAAGAGCTCATGACATTGACATGTGGAAGCATGATGGGAGTTGGTAGGAGAGAAAAGGAAGAAATCACTGTGAAGAGTGCTCGACAGACACATGGCAGCAATGGATGGATCTCTTCAAAAAGGGGACTGATGATGTTCAAACAATTGAGGCATGGGCTAGTACTCACAAAATAAATACCACCCAAAGGGAGCTCAAGGAATTTGACATTCATAGCTTTTGGTGACTACAAGGGGTGTTTCTCCTATGGAATGAGGAACCCAAAACTTTCTTTGACTTGTAGACTAGAGTCCCATCCATTGGGAAATAGAGTTAGAGCTTAGAGAGAGAAACCTATAGAGGTAGCCAGTTGGCCTCAGATGGTATCGAGATGTCACATAGATTCTATTGCACTCTTCCTTGTAAGGTAGTGTCATGAATATACTAGCCTTGGATTCAAGTTGGAAGAGTAGCTACACAATCTGATGAGTAACACCTTCAATATCCTCTATAGTAGGGGGTTGGCTGAAGCTCTGGAAAGCGGATGTGTCCTACTAATTCTCTTCTATCTTTGTTGTAATATGCTCTGTAGTAGCTATCAAGTCATTGGAATGAAATGGGGAGGGTAAACCCATCTGAGTTAGTTGGGAGAACCTAACCTGTATGTTATTCATAGTTTGATCCAATTTGGCAACACTCTCACTAGCATGGATGATGGCCTCATGGCAGTGGATGAACTTGTTCATTTTTTTGGTAGTAGCCTTTTGATCCCTAATACCTACCTTTGCTATGTCCTCATTTGAGACCATGTATAGCCTATCTAGTAGCTTTTCTGCCTCAAGAACCCTCTCTACAACAAATTGAGGGAACTGTTCAATCTCTCCATGAACTTCCCTACCCAAGCTTGTCACCTCTGCCATAAATTGGAGCATTGGCTGAAGTGTCAGGTAGAAGGCCTTGACCTTTTCCCAGTATGAAATGTATAATTGTTGAGCCACTCGAATGAGGTCTAGTTGGGCAGTAGGGGTTTAGAGAAGACTCCTCAAAGAGCTGATCTCTGCATCTCTTGATTTGACATCTTGTGTCAATTCTACAATGCTATTGTTTGTGGTTGTGAGCTATCCCTAGATGTTTCTCACTTCTATAGACTAATTTTCCTTGACTCGGATTTTGTTTGCTAATTCTATCTCAAGGGAAAGCTTCATCTCTTGGATCTCCTCCAATTGGGCCTTTTAGTTCTCAAATTCTACATCCCTTTGCTGCATTTGTTGCTTGAACTGAGCACACTGTCGTTCAAAATCCTCAATCTTTTGTTGCATTTCCTACTCCACCAAAGCTAATTGGTTATGATATTCTTGGTTCCTCCACTGCAACACGTCAATAAGAGTGGGGTCATGGGATTGGAACTTTGCAAGTTCCTCTTGGATTTTGTTTTTCTCTACCTATGTTGCCTATGCTTTCTCTGATAATCACACAATTTATGCTTCCATCACCTTTTCCTTCTCCACTAGGACATCAACTCTATCCATCACAAGTTTTAGCTCTTCTGCTTTCTTCTTTAGCTAGTGACCATACTTGAGGAAGTCAATGGTAACCATCCACTGTGTTTCTTCCATGAGCTCAAGTTTGTCCTATGGCCAGGCTATGCTCAAATTGAGTCCTATGGAAAACATGTTGTAATCACTAGGTTGCATCTCCCCTTGCAGTTTGATGACATTCAGATACATGGTTGTGAAATGGATCAATCGTTGAGCCTCATTTAAGATAGTATACACCTTTGGCTTCATCGGCTTCTTGGCATCCTTGGCCTTTTTCTTCTACATTCTAATAGCCTGTAGTTCCTTTGTTCTATGTCCCTGCACCATAAATTGTGCTGGAGACTAAACTAGCATGCCTACGAAAGGAGCATCGAGAGGTAGGGTAAAAGGGAACATGAGGGTAGTGGTTCCAGGCATTTTTTTCTTTACAAGATTGACTATAAGCAAGGAGAATGGACGAACATGCCAAAGCTTATTTTTTGAACCAATAGGAGGACTCATTGGGTGTTGCAGCATTAGTAGAGTCATGATGGACACTATCTGCTAAGCGAACTAAGTTGGGATCACTATAGTAGTAGCAGGAGGGGTGTCAGTGGCGACCATAGATATGAAGGGAAAAGAGATAGCAAGTGGAAAATGGGTAAAGGTGAAAGGTGAAAGGGTCCATAGAGAAGTCAAGAAAAATGGTCTTGTCGGGGATAACTGAGAGAAATCTATCATGAATATTGTGGTAGAAGTGGAAAAGGAAGGGCCGACACTTGTAGTGAGAGGTGTCGCGGACATAGTAGGAGTGACCAAAGATTGTGAAGTAAGAGAAGAGGGAGAAAAAATTACCTATTGTCTGGATGATTGCAATCCTTGGATCATTGCTAGCTTATCACTCATTGTGGGACCCAAGCTTGTTACGGGCCCCTGCAAACACTCTTCTTTAGTTGCATTTGTGCACTACCTCTTTTTGGGTGGTGATTTCTCCAATTCAATAGTATATGACTATTATTGTTGGGTTGTTCTTGACATTTTTGTGGTCTAGTTGCATGTATGTGAGGCTCCTGACCACGATACATTGAACCACACATTTAAAGAGACCTCAGCTGGTTGCTTCACCACTTTCTATTTTTGCTGCATGGGGACCATCTGTATTCCACTTTCCTTCTCCTTTCCTTTCTCTATATGCATTTTGGACTCCTCTGGCTTGATGTCTTCATCAACACTCATGTCAAAATCTGAATGGGTATCATCCCACAACTTATCAAATCTTTCTTCCATCTTTACACTTTGGTAATGAGCATCAAGGTGTTGGATTTCTTGTCAATAGACCTAGAAATCCTTAATTCTTTCTTCACTCCAGTTTTCCTGTCTTAACAACTGACTATGGAGGGTGGTCCCCATTTTTCACTTCTCATTATATATTTTTGATTGGAGGTAGAATTGAAGCCATGGTGGCCTACTATCAATGGTAGGAATATAGGCCAAGTCCACCAAAACATCGTCACACTCCTCCATCAAACTTGACCGCTTTTCCCAAACTGGTTGGGGGCTGTGGATTACCTTGATGAATTCATTACGCAAGTTGTCAAAGGGGTTGTAATTCCATTTTTCGTAGATCATCACTAGCCCCAAATGAGCCAGCTTTTCTTCCAGCAACTTGTACGACTGCTTCTTCATCATAACGACCCACTTGAAGGTTAGCGGACATTTGAAGAATCCTCTCTTGCCCCTTCCTCCACAAAATTTATAATCAATAATGAACATCTACTTGAACATTTCAAGGGCTAATATCCTATGTGTGACATACTCTAGGAGCTAGAATGGCTCCTTGGTAAAGCTATGCATATGGAAGAATTTGAAATCCCTTTTGAGGAACCAGCCACATTTAGGAGTGAAGCTCTGCATCCACTTCATCTGGTCGGTGGAAAGATAATAGATACAACCATTCTTATCGAAGTCTTGCAAAATTGAAGTTAAGAAAAACTATGAAAAATCCATAATAGTCATGTGTTACAGAAAGGAGGGGAGTCCATACAAAAACTGACTTTTTGGATCCTTCATCAGTGAAAATGGATAATGGTATCATTTTACTGAAGAAGTCAGGGTTCTGGTATAAGAACATATGAGCAAGCAAGGAAGGGAACTTGAACTTTCCTTGCATATTGTACTCCTATATTTGGCTCATCATTTCTCAGCAAATGAATGCTACAAAGTCATACCAGAACAAGGACTTTTTCCTTCATAGTTGCAAACCTAAATCCAGCTAAAATTCTTGCACCCATTTGTCAAGTTGTCCAAGCCACAAACAAATTCCATCATGGAAAGTGCATCCTACATATCTTGCTTGAAGGCATTGTGCACAATTGGAATTACTGGTGGCTCTTTAAAAAATTCCTCAGGCCTCTACATTTCCACATTATAGAAGTCCAAAGCTTTGTCTTTGTCCTTCTAAAAGATGTGCACCCATCTTCTAGAGTAAATGTCTCCATTAAGCTCACTTTAGAGTGTTTCACTAGGATACACAACATGCTCTAGATAGCATCTTTGTTGATGCTGACAATTAGCGTCCAGCCTTCGATGGTGTTGGTATCTTAGTTAAAGTGTTCAATGGCCTCATGGATGAGCTCTAGGAAATAATGCACAGAGGGGACCATATATTTTGGAAGACCATTTAATGATATCTTATATGCCATTTTCTTTTCATTTTTGTCTGCCCTTTTCATTCTTTCGCATGCTCCTTCCCTAAGAGTTTTAGGGTTCTTTGTGAGGATGGGGTCTTGGATATTATCACATTCCTCATTTATCTGGCTTTGATCCCTTATAGTTTAGGGCTTGTCCAGGGCGCTCATGTAAACCCATTTTTGTTTTTCTAGCATTCCAAGTGATGTGTAAGAGGTGTCATCAAAGATATTGACTATTGGTGCTGCTATAATGTCATTATACAAGCTCTAGGTGGCCTCAGCCTGTGCCTCCATCTAAGAAATTTTAGCTATTTCAGGATACTATAACTTTAGTTGCGTTAATTTTATCTGTAATTCACCTCGGCCCTGTCTATGCTAAAAAAACTCTCACAATGTTAGTTTCTTGCATGCAATACTTGGCTATTTCTTTCTTGGGGTGGTCAACAATGCTTGCCTTTTAACATTAAATTCGACATATACCACCAACTCTTTGGCTTGTGTGAAATGAATTACTTGCCATTTTTGAAATGAGCATAATTCATAATGATGATTTGGAAATCATGTCATATGGCATGATTTCCTTGGAACTTGAACCAATGATTTGAAGGAAGCTTAGACTTCACATGCTTTGGTATGTTGTGCAATTTTCACACATGCACCCCATCGGAGGCGGGGACCCTCTTTTTTCTTTTACATCTCTACCTCTTGGCTTGGTCAAATTTTGGTCTTGCTCTTCTTGGGAGGTTATTTTGGGATTAAGTCTAGACTGAGTTTGATGAGGACAATATTTTGAGGCTCTAGGAGAAATTCACCTGTCTTAGAATTTGAAAATGGGGATTTTGAAGTGAATTTTCAATGTTATATGTAAATCCTTTTTGCACCCATGGATAGAGGATGAAAAATTAGGCTGGGTTGCTTTTTGAACTTTTTGAAAATTCCTTCTAGAAAAAAAGTTATGGAGTTTAGGGGATTTTGACCCTGCAAGGAATTGGGGGTTTCCGTCCCTAATGGAAAATCCTGAAATTTCCATTTTTGGAAAATTCCAAGACCCCCTCAAAATCTTGAAATTTTTCCAAAAATGGAAAATTTTCTTTTTGCACCCATGGATAGAGGACGAAAATTAGGCAAGGTTGCTTTTTCAATTTTTTGAAAATTCCTTCTAAAAAAAAGTTATGAGGTTTAGGGGATTTTGACCTAGGGGGAATTTTCCCTTGATGGAAAATCCCGAAATTTCCATTTTTGGAAAATTTAAGACCCTCTCAAAATCCAAAAATTTTCCAAAAATGGATTTTTTTCTTTTTGCACCCATGGATAGAGGACGAAAAATTAGGTAGGGTTACTTTTTGAATTTTTTGAAAATTCCTTCTAGAAAAAAAGTTATGGAGTTTAGGGGATTTTGACCCTGTAGGGAATTGGGGATTTCTATCCTTGATGGAAAATCCTGAAATTTCTAGTTTTGGAAAATTCCAAGACCCCCTCAAAAACCTAAAATTTTCCAAAATGGAAAAAATTCAAAAATGTTTTTTTTCCCTAAAATGGAATTTTTCCCTTAAAATTTTAAAATGTTCCTTGAAATTTTTGAGATGGAAAGAAAATTTCGAAAATAAAAATTTCCCAAAATGGAAAAAATTTCGAAAATGGAAAGTTTCCATAAAATAAATCAAAAGGGGAAATATGGAAGAGTTCAATTCAAATTTTAAAAGTGGAACTTGCATAAGAATCCATGCTGAAACTGTCTACAGCTGAAAGGAGTTTTTGGAAGACATGTGAAGCTGATTTCATCATCCAATCAAAATTTCCATTAATGACAGACTGGCATAATATTGTTTTCTCATTGTTCCATGATGTAACTGCTTTTATGCAATTGGATGATGATGTACCATGAGCTCCCAAATTAAATGTAACAGCTTGACGCTTCTACAAGTGCAATTGCAGCCATTAGATGAATTAAATCTTGGCCATTGATTCAAAATGTAATTTTCTATAAAATGCCATTGCCTTCTCATTTGTAAGGGGGTTAGACTAGGTTAGAAGAGTTGATTAGAAGCTAGAATTGGCTAAGTTAGGAGTTAGATTATGCAAGATAGTAGCTGTAGGAGAGGAAAAAGACCATAAATTATTATGTAATGTTGGAGTTGTTAATGCAATTGGATTGTTGATTTGATAAGCTTTGTGTTACACTTTGACAGTTTATGGTTTGTTGTTCTCAATTCTCAATGTTAGATGTTAGATTTTAGCTCTTTTGCAATAATGGTAAAATGTTAATGATGTTGATCGGTCTTCGGTCCATACTTTTAACAATTTTTTGATTGTAATTTATTGTGTAAATTTAGTCTGGACCTTATTTTGTGCTAAGTTCAACTGTAGATGCTTGTTTACATTGCGCCGATTATTGGGCATGTAGATGAATATTCATAGTCTGAAAATCTTCAGTTTCCTTAGAAGATTGCACCATTTCTATAGAGTTGTGGGCTTGTATTTGATCAAGTAGAGATTGGTTTTATTAGAGATCTATCCATTTGCAGCATTCATCATTATTATGATTGATCTTAGGAGTTAGTTTAGAGTTGAATCTCTCTAAAACCCTTATCTCTTTTGTTGTTTATTTTGAATATGGGTTAGTTTTAGGACTAAAAGCATCACCATATTGTTGCATCTAATGAAAGTATGCTTCCAACATTGTTCATTTGTAAGGCCCTTTGTGATTACCAGCATTTTCACATTATCACTGAGTTGTTTATGCATTGTCAAGACCTAACATTAGAGACCTTGGTGTTATCTCTTGAGGCTTGCTAATAGAGATTTAGCTTTCAAGAGAGATAGGATATTTGTATCTTGTCTAAGTTGTTGCTGTGCAGAAAACACCATCAACATGGTAATTAATCCCTCACAAAGAATAATTAGGCCAAAGTCACAATAATTACTTGAAAAGATTTGTATTCCTTTTTGGAGTTTGAGAAGTGCCTGGAGAATGACACCTCAACATCTAGTCGTATAGACTTCTGCCGATGACTATCACCAGCTTATGCTAATTAATTAGACCTTATTTATCTTGAACACAAAAAACCGTACCTAGCAGATGGAACTAGGTGGGAAATTCGAGGAAGCGTAGGTGTGATTTTCAATTTGGTACTTGATCAACATCATGCTTATGGTTGTTTCTATAAATAGGAACTTAGGCAATAACAAAATCACACTTAGCAATTTTAGCAGAATTGGTAATAGGAAACTGGCTTAGTATTTAGCATTAGGTAGCTGAGTAGAATTGTATAGAGTTAGCCTTATGAATTTTTTGTAGAGCTAGTGTCAAACAGTTGCATAGATCTTGCCACCATGTATACCCCAATCAGGCTAGTATGCAAGAAATCCTAAGCAACCTTCCTTGGTGAAATCTCAACTAAGCGTCTTAAAAGAATGACCAATAATAAACATTCTATGGCCATTCTAACAATGAAGTGGGTTTTGGGAATGGATTGTATTGAATATGAAGACAAGTGAACCATAGATTTTTGGACCCAATCGACTATCTAACTCTAATAGGCTTTTCACCCAAAAGGAGAGAGATTAGATCCAAAAATGCTAAATAGTTCATTCAAATAAAGGATGTGTGTGATATTGTATGATGTAAATGAAGTGATTTAAGTGCTAATAAACTATGAAATTGATCAAACATGCATGCAAAATCTAAGAATTAAGAATTGTTTGAAAACACATTGTGTATTGCAATAATGAACTAGAAACTTAGGTAAATGGAAACAAAATTTAATGAAATTGAATGGAGTACACTTGAAGGTAGAATGAAGTCATTGGAAGGTTTTGGAATATCTTTAAAACTTCTGTAAATGGCCACTAGGACCCATTCACCAAGCATGGTGAATCAGTCATACTTCTACTAAAATCTTCTAGAAACTTGTTTCTAACTCTCGGGAGTTGAAATCTCATAAAATCAATTTTCAAGCCTACAAGTGGGACTCATTCACCAATGGTGGAAAATAAATTCACCTTCAAAAATTGGAAAATCAGAGGAAGATTATGTGGACTTAGATCTGTAGTTCTACCTCCTATAGGTCTTCGCTTCTGAAAGTGCCATAATCGGGTCTGAAAGTGGCTTTTTGTTGATGATTTGACTTGAATGAAGGGAAGAAGACTTGAATGAATTTTAAATGTAATATTCAATGATTCTCAAGCTTCCAAAGGACCTAAATCTACATACAAACAACACAAGAAGATAGATTGTTGATTGTTAAGGCATGGGGGTTTGCCTTGGTCAAACCCTGTTTAGGTAATTAAACTAAAATGATGAAATAAGTGAATAAGACATGCAAAAATGGAGTAGAATACCTTGAAATGATGATTGATCTTATATTCTACTGTAATACATGAAAAATCCAGCCCTTGAATGCTTTAGAATGCTAACTTGAAGACTTTTAATGGAGAAATCTCAACTTGCTTGACTTGTAAAAGAAGATGGATGATGAATTGATAATGAGAGGTATAATAATGAGATAAGATTGATATATGGATGTAAAATGGAGATAAAAACACTTATTTATAGTCAATTGTGCCTTAGTACCCTATTATACTACATCATAGGTTGACATGTAGTGAAAATAAACTTTAAATTTCACTTTTTCCACTTAAGGGTCAAAATGGGGGATAGATAGGACTCATTCACCAAGCATGGAAAATGGGTCCCACCTGGATGGGATCCATTTTCCAAGAATGGTGAATGGATCCCACAAGGGCCATTTCGACACCTATGAAGCTTAGGAGATAGGAAATAAGGTTTAAAATGCTATCTTATCGGGTGTTTGATTAATTAAAGCCTCAAGATGCACAATATGGATGAA
This sequence comes from Sequoia sempervirens, assembly GCA_007258455.2. NCBI lineage: Eukaryota > Viridiplantae > Streptophyta > Pinopsida > Cupressales > Cupressaceae > Sequoia > Sequoia sempervirens. The sequence continues at coordinate 59,061,638 of VDFB02353493.1, forward strand.
ATAGGACATGCTAGTGATGATGTAAATGTTTGAATAGGGATTGTGACACATAAATTAATGTGAAAGTGTAATTAAATGCACTTTACAACACTAAAATTAAGGTCTACATAGCCTAGAAATGCAGAAGAACCATTGTGAATGTGTAAATCACATCACAACACTAGTTTGTCATTAAGTTCACATTAAGAATCTTCTAGATTAACGTAATAATGTTATTAAATGTGTTGAAATAGGTCTATTAATTCTAGAAAAGCATTAAAGCATCTTACAAGACTTTACAACACCTTTACGAGATGTCAATAAACACATGTTATTTGATTTGAAAGGGTCCAAGACCTAGTGTGGACACATAAAATGCCTCACAACACTATATTAGGGCCTCATTAAGTCCATTTATCATGAATTAATCCCATGTCAAGCAAAGGGTACAATTTTTGATGGTATATTAAGCCCCCAGTTTAGTGAGAGAAACTTGCTTCCTCACACAAATGTAGCCTTTCAAGAGAGATTCACAAGTATGCCAAGCCCCTAAGATACAAGATCATACAAAGGCAAGGAAGAAAAGGAATGAGATGAAAATATGTACTCACTCTAGGGCCACAGAACTTCGGGTTTTCTATGGTGTGAGAAGGCCCAAAACATAAAGAAAATGAACAGAGTAACATACGCTAGTTGGCATGTACTCACAAAACAAAAAAGAAAAGTGGCTATGGGGAAAGGTCATGCCACTTGTTGGGCTTCCCACTTAACCATGTTAAAGCTATACCCATTTGATAACTTTATCAAGGTGCCACAAATCCAAAGAAATGTAAATGCAAATGTTGGTTTAAGTTTCATAAAATAAGAAAAATAGGATGGCACCATAGGCATGCAAGTTGTGTTATGCAAGGTGGCTGAATGAGAATGCAATATGTAAAAATGTTATGTGCAATATGTTCAAAGGATTCTTGTTTAGTTTATGTAAGGTTAGTCACTTAGGGAACATTGTGTCTAATGTCTCCAAGAGAGGACCAATCAAACAATAATAATATTCTAAAATAGATCGCATTTATGAAGGACATTACACCCAATTTCATCCACAAAGTAACAAACGCATCACATAAACAACAAGGCTACACTATAAATGCAAATAAATTATGGTAATGTATGCCCCCACTTTAAAGTAATTGCTACACATCGTTATGTGAGAAAATACTTGAAAGTAGAGAAGAGGAAGAAAGCAAGACATAAGAGCTAACTTGGAAAGCTCTATGCCAAGTCATATATTTCAAAGTTGACCTGTGTCATGTCAAGGGAAGAGAAAGGAATAGAGTATGTCATATGCGAGTCAATCTTAAGACATGTCATCCACATCTCAAGCTTTCTCTTAAATTTTCATGAAAGGTTAACGACAATTCAAAAGAGACAACGATAAGTGACATACAAGAATAAGGGTTTCAAACGTTTTCCCCCCCACTTAGTGTAGAACAAAGGTGAGCCTAAAGTAGATGATGGTATGCTACCCCTTGCAATGGATGCAAGACATGCAATAGTGAGAATGGAATTATCCTACAACTATTACATGGCAAGGAGAAGCAACTAAGGTTATTGATGTGAATAAGGAATATTTTTGAAAGAACCTTGTGTGATAGTATTGATGTTATATGAAGGCTTGTTGATCTCGATGAAACAACAATAACCAAGATCATGAGTTGTTTGTTGTGTGTTAAGCTCTATAGGGTTGCAGATGCATTGCTCTCAAGCACTACGACCTTTTCCATTGTACCCAAGTTGATTTCATGAAGTAATACCCTTTTCCATAAAGATTTTGGAGTGTTTTGGAATTGGGAGGTTGTTCGTTATTGTGTTTGTCAAGGACTATTGTGGAGTGTTTGTTGTTGTCTAAAGTGGTTGAGGTGGATGCTTGTGAAAAGTTATCTGAGGTTTGTGTTGACATGATGGGTGGTTTATATGGTTGTTTTCCTATCTTTTGTGAGAATATGTAGTTGCTCATAAATGATTGTGTGAATTCTAAGGATCCCTAATCATCACCAAAGAATTTAGATTGCCATTCTATATTTTTGTGTTCAATTTGAAGAGGATCTATGTTGGATTTTGGAATTAATGTCATGAGAGGACTTGTAGCTCCATTTGCAAGATGCAAAAAACTTTCAGGCTTGAGATCAGATTCAAGTTGATAAATTTTATTATTATAGACATATTTCATTTTATGATGGAGGGTTGAAGGCACTGTATTCATCTCATGAATCCATGGTCTACATAGAAGAAGGTTATATGAAAGTTCATAAGGCATGACATGAATAGGAGTTTACAAAGTAACCACCCCAACTGTAATAGGAAAATTGATTACATCGAGTGGTTGCTTTAGTGTATTATCAAATCCTCGAATAGAGACAAAATAAAGTATGATTTGTGATCTATCGACTTCAAAATGATCAAGGAGACTAACACCACACACATTAAGAGAAAAACCATTATCTATAAGAGTCCTTTTGATGCATGTTGTTTTGTATTGAGAAATGATCATGAAAGCCTTTGTTTTTGTAATTCCAAAGGAGGTAGCTCATGTTGGTGAAAAGTAATATCGAGACTATGTTTTTGAACAAGTGCTGCCACATCATTTAGAGTGGTTCCAGAAGAGAAGGCTATTTTTTGTAAAGCATTTCAAAGAGTGGTGTTGTAACTTGGTGATATTTGAAGTAAATCCCAAAGGGAAATTTTGGTAGGAGTATTCTTTAATTTTTTAACAAGGTCATACTCCTTTGTGGGTGGAAGGTAATGAGGAGTACTAGGTGGATTAGGTAAAGGTAATGATGGTGAATTTATTTGTGGTGGTTGTGGGTTATTTCATGTGTTATATGTATGAGCAATAGTATCATCACTAGATTGTTGTGATACATTAGAGGGATGAAGGGGATGCGAAGGTGGGTATGTCATTGGACCAAAAGATCAACCTGTCAATGCCTGATACAAGATTCGGTTAAGAACCATAGGAGGTGGTTAGACCATGTCACAAAACCAAGTGCTAGAGTTGCGAGGAAGACCAAGGGTCACACCTTGCAACAATCCCCCCTAGCACAAGCGTGGGGTTTGAACCTATGACCAACTTTGATACCAATTGTTGGACTTTTCATTGCACCAAAAGATCTACCTATCAATGCAGGATATAAGCTTCAGTTAAGAACCATAGGAGCTTTTTAGACCATATCACAAACCTAAGTGCTAGTGCTACAAGGAAGAAAGAGGGTCACACCTTCCAATAGGGTAAAGGATAAGCTTAGGTTTATTAGAAGGATCAAGTAGATGCAAAGGTGGGTATAGGGTCAGTTTAGGTTTATTGGAAGGATGAAGTGAATGTGAAGGTGGATATAGGATAAGTTTAGGTTGAATATTGTTAACATCCCTTATTAAATGAGATTCTTCATTGTCTTTGAAGGGGATATTACCTTTGTCTTAAATCATAATATCATCCCTAAAAGGAAAGTTGGTAGGAGAAAAACAAACCTCATGTTCATGACAATTAAGGTTTGGTTCATCCAACATGACTTCATTAGAACTAAGGGAGTTATTAATGGTTGAATTGTGTTGTTCTATGATATTTTAGCATATAATATTCTCATGATTTTTAGGGATTGGATCATGTAATACCATAATATCATCTTCACTAATGGGAGAGATATTAGGAGAAGGGAAAATTTTATTTTTTCCCATAATCTCATTGTCTTGGTTCAAAGTATCTACCCTAGTAGGAGAGCTTTGAGAAAGGTGACAATCAAGAGAGGCATTACATGTCAAAGCTTCATCACAATTAGGGGAATCATGAAGGAGAGAACAACTAGGATTTGCATTGGTGTCAATGAGTGGATCTGCTTGTTCAAATAAAGCCTTCCAATTGTTAGAAATACTAGGAAGGAGAGAAATAATGTTATAGCTTTCAATCATTAGGTTTCTTAATATCAACATATTCTCCTCACAAATGTGTTTGTTATGATCATTTAGGAAAGTATTGTCACAAATAGGGGAATTGTTGTGAGATGAATATATGGTCTCATTGTCATTGTGTGTTGTTGGATCATCATAATTACTTAGTGTGAAATCCTCTTATGCAGTAATGCCATGTCTAATAGGAGAGGTAAGAGGAGAGAAACAACTCAGATGTTCACAACTCTCATCAATTGGTTCTTCTAGCACTAAAATATATGCCTCACAAGTGTGAGAGATAATAGGAGAAGAACAAATGGAAGCATTATGATTATCTAAGGTTTCTTTTTCTAAACTAACCTCATCCACCAAAGGTGAACTAGGAGAGGGATCTGTGATGAAAAAAAGAAAGGGGAAAGGACCTAAAATTCATATGCCTTTAACAAAATTTTCTTACAACATGTAATGATATCTAAAAATAGAACATGCAAGACAATAACTATAGAATTTTTTCATGAAAACATGATGCAGTGATTAATCTACAAACTTGAAAGGTAACAATGTCAGCAAATATGGAAATGAAGAACAATGTTTCAGATTTCAAAGGTGACAATTAACTAATTATGAGATATAACAAGATGATAATGCAAACTTGAAAGTGAAAATATGTATGAAATGAGCCAATTAATGCTAAATTTCATGAAATGCATGTGACATAAATGCAACTAATTGATATATATATAGGTTAAGGCACCAATCAAAAGCCTAAAAACAAGGTTTTAAATTTTGGAAATGTTGTTTTCGGGGTCAAAAGGGACTGATTCAACCAAGGTGGCGAATCAGTCCCAATATGGACGTTTGCAAAATTTTTAGAAATATCAGGCTGATTTTAAGGAATTTTGAGAACCAAGCATAGATCTAAATGAAAAAATGTAGAATTTCAGGGAATCTAAATGAATTTAAATGCTACAAATGCAACCTAAATGCATTTTTTGTGAATGCAAATTTTAAAATCTAGCATGCAAATCCTAATGCAAAATGAATACAAGTCTAGATCTATGATAAAAGACACCAAATCAGAAAGCAAAAGATTTTTGGACCCAATTGACTCTCTAACTCTTATAGGGTTTTCACCCAAAAGGAGAGAGATTAGATCCAAAAATGCTAACTAGCTCATTCAAATAAAGGATGTGTCTGATATTGTATGATGTAAATGAAGTGATTTAAGTGTTGATAAACTATGAAATTGATCAAACATGCATGCAAAATCTAAGAATTAAGAAAATTTTGAAAACACATTGTGTAAATTGCAATAATGAACTAGAAACTTAGGTAAATGGAAACAAAATTTAATGAGATTTAACAGAGTGCACCTGAAGGTAGAATGAATTCACTGGAAGGTTTAGGAATGTCTCTGAAACTTCTGTAAATAGCCACTAGGATTCATTCACCAAGCATGGCGAATCAATCCTACTTCTACTAAAATCTTCTAGAAACCTCTTTCTGACTACCGGGAGTTGAAATCTCAAAAAAACAATTTTTAGGTCTACAGGTGAAATTCATTTGCCAAGGGTGGAAAGTTAGTCCACCTAAAAAAATCTGGAAAATCAGAGGAAGATTTTGTGGAGTTAGATCTGCAATTCTACTTCCTATAGGTCTCTGCTTCTGAAATTGCCAGAATCGGGTCTAAAAGTGACTTTTTGTTGATGATTTCACTTGAATGAAGGGAAGAATATTTGAATTACTTTGAAATGTAATATTCAATGATTTTAAAGTTTCCAAAGGACCTAAATCTGCATACAAACAACAAAAGAAGAGAGATTGTTGATTGGTAAGGCATGGGGGTTTGCCTTGGTCAAACCCCATTTAGGTAATTAAAGAAAAATGATAAAATAAGTGAATAAGACATGAAACAATGGAGTAGATTACCTTGCAATGCTGATTGATCTTGGATGTCTACTGCAATACATGAAAACCAGTGCTTAAATGCTTTAGAATGCTAACTTGAAGAATTTTAATGGAGAAATCTCAACTTGCTTGACTTGTAATAGAAGATGGATGATGAATTGATTATGAGAGTTATAATAATGGGATAAGATTGATAGATGGATGTAAAATGGAGATAAAAACACTTATTCATAGTCAATTTTTCCTTAGCACCTGATTATACTACATCATAGGCTGACACTTAGTGAAAATAAACTTTAAATTTCACTTTTTCTCGCTCAAGGGTCAAAATGGGGGCTAGATAGGACTCATTCACCAATCATGGAAAATGGGTTCCACTTGGATGGGACTCATTCTCCAAGCATGGTGAATGGGTCCCATAGGGGCCATTCTGACACCTATGAAGCTTAGGAGATAGGAAATAAGGTTTAAAATGCTATCTTGTCAGGTGTTTGATCAATTAAAGCCTCAGGATGCATAATATGGGCTAAATAGGACTTGTTAGTGATGATGTAAATTTTTTAATAGGGCTTGGGACACATAAATTAATGTGAAAGTGTAATTAAATGCACTTTACAACACTAAAATTAAGGTCTACATAGCCTAGAAATGCACAAGAACGAATGTGAATGTGTAAATCACATCACAACACTAGTTTTTCATTGAGTTCACATTAAGAATATTCTAGATTGATGTAATAATGTTATCAAATGTGTTGGAATAGGTCTATTAAGTCTAGAAAATAATGAAAGCATCTTACAAGACTTTACAACACCTTTACAAGACATCAATAAAAACATGTTATTTGATTTGCATGGGTCCAAGACCTAGTGTGGACACATAAAATGCCTCACAACACTAGATTAGGGCCTCATTAAGTCCATTTATCATGAATTAATCCTATGTCAAGCAAAGGGTACAATTTTCAACAGTACAAGTACAAATTTAATACTGATGTATGCTCTCACTTTCTCATGTCTATGCTTGACATACAGGTTCCCAAGCTATTGATTCTCCACCTATTGCTTGAGATAATTCTGAAGAAGTACTTGGGAGGGCTCAGAGAGGTGGTGGAAAATGATGCATTTTGTATAAGCCTGCCAATTGCGAGTGACCTCCAAAATTACATTAAACAAGACACAATAGTACCATGGGTGTCATTCTTGAGTGGTTTCTACATATAGTCACAAGAAGAGCATCATCAAAGGGTAATCCATGCATGCCACTTCCTATTTCACTTGTACAACATGGTGCCTTTCTACGACATTGACTAGTATACCAACTTCAGGAACCTAGTGTTCCCTCTACTGCATGCTATTGCTCCTGCGGATGCTACTGCTGGTCCTACTGATGAAGAAATTCTAGAATTTTTTTTTTATGCCTCTCTTGCCCCTTCCCGTTACTAGAAAACTTTAATGCTTTAAGAAATATTCATTTTGTTAATATGTTGTGTATATACGCCTAGAAAAAAGGCTTTATCATAGATAGATATAAAGAAGATACATAATATATGTAGATATACTCTAAAAGTGTGGTTTATGTGCCATTTTTACAAATTTCTCATCAACCACTATTGGATTGTGGGGCATTATAGAGTTTTTTCTTCTTCCTATGAAGAATTGGCATTCCTTGTAGGCTTTTACCAAGGAGTATGAGTTTTTGAATAGCCTAGGCTAGAAGTACCCAATGCACATGATTTTGATGGTTGTGGTATTCACAGAGAAGTGTCCACCTATGGGACTGCTATGGAAAATGTCGAGAATCATCTTCTCTTGCTCCTTAGTGACACACCGCAAAAGAACACCGTTGAAGTTCCTTTTGAAAAGGACCCCTTCAATGAGAACATATCCATTGTTTTGTAGTTAGTAGAGTCTTCTTTATTGAGAAGGAAGGCATAATGGATATCTTTTTGTGTGCATGAATCTCACCCTGTCTGCTAGCTAGCAAGCTTCAAATTTAGACTCACTGGTTAGAACTAGCTCTAGTCAAGCTCTTCTTTGGATGTCATTTCTTCATCGTGCACTAGATATCTGCATAGTCCTCTTCCTCAGGCAATCTTTGTAGGCTTGAACTCAATGTCATATTCAAGGATCTTAGTGATCCAATTAGCCCTCTTTTCAATGATTTCTCCCTCCATGATGTACTTGTGCACACTAGAATGTGCGACATAAACAATCACCTTATTGCAAGATATTAGGTGTTGAAACTTCTTGAGTCCCTTGATGATTTTGAAGGCTTTCCTCTTGATGAAGTTGTGATTCATTTCATATTCCTTCACGGTCTGAGAGTGAAATGCTATCTGATGTTCTCCCTTCCCTTCATCATCCTTTTGAGTTAAGACAGTAGCAATACTTGACTTGCTACTGAATACATACATTATGAAGTATTGTGATAGGTCTGGATTGATTAGCACATGAGCTGAGGAGACAACATCCTTAACCTTCTCAAAGGATTCTCTAGCTTCTTTAGTCCATTTGAATAATTGATCCTTTTTCATTATAAGGGTGATTGATCTAATTATACCGGAAAAAATTGAAATTAATTTTCTCACAAAATTTACCTTCCCCTAGAAAGATTGAACTCCTTTCTTGTTGACTAGTAGGGGAATTTCTTTGATTGCTTTCACCCATTCGGGATCGATTGCAATTCCTTGTTTGGACACTACGTATCCCAATAGCTAGCCTTGTGGCACTTCGAAGACACATTGTTTTGGGTTTAGGGATACCTTGAACTCCTAGAATTTTTTGAAAACCATCTCAAGGTGATTGAAGTGATCATCAATATGTTTGGAGAATATAGTCAGGTCATCCAAATGGAATAGGATAATCTTGTTAATCAATTCATTGAAAGCAATATACATGGCCCGTTGGAAATTGGCTCCTGTGTTTGAAAGGTCGAAAGGAATTTTAACATATACAAATGTTCCCCACTTGGTACTGAATTTTTTTTTGTGTTAGTCCTCTTTTTTGAACTGGATCTGATTGTAACCAGAGAAGCCATCTAGCAGAGAAAACATTTCTAACCCTGCCACTATCTACAAGATTAACTCCATAGAAGGCAATGGGTATTATTCTTTTAGGGATGCTCTATTTAGGTTTCAAAAGTCAACACACAAGAGGATATATTCATTCTTCTTTTGGATTGGAACCAGGTTGGATACCCATGTGTTGTACTTAATTGAGAAGACAATTTGAGACTGAATTAGCTTTTTCAACTCTTGTGCCATTAAGGCTTCAATCTTCGGATTCACTGGCCTTTGTTTTGGCAGATGATTTTTACACCTTCCATCAGTTGTATTGTATATTGGATGATGTTGATATCATATCCCTTGAGATCATCATACGACCAAGCCACTACTCCTTGATATTTCTCATGAAAGTTGATGAGCCTCTTTTTTATCACGATGTGGAACATCTTTCCCAACTTTGAGCTTTCTTCCTTCTCTGACTTGAAGGTCCACATAGTCACTTTTGTTTGCTACAAAATTCCTTTTATAATTTCTTGCATTGTCACAATTGAAAAGGTTTTCAAGAGTGACAAGTCCCTTTAGAAGATTATTAGACCTTATCTGAATGATTTGTCCATTGTAGGCCTCAACAATCTTCGGTTGGTGTTGGTTAGAAAATCCTCCCGACTATTGGATGAATGAGGTGATGTGTTCATCGTTGTCAAATACTTGCCAGTACTAATCATTATCTAGAATTTCAAGTTGCACTATCACTCATACAAAGTGTTTTTATGAATTAGGTCAAAGACAAGGTCAAACTGAGATTCGATTGCGGCCATGCGGTCCACATCAACACTTTGTTCTCGGGGCACTGTCTACATGTTGAAGGCTTCAAAACCCTCTATCAAGTCCCAGACTCTATGTCTATAGGATCTCATGCAAACATTATTGGATATGGAAATCCCTCAGACTTGGTTGACTACTAGTTTAGAATCTCTAAACATCATTAATTGCTTGATGCACATCCACTCTGCAAGTCTTAGACCTTGTACTAGGCCTTCATATTCAACTTCATTATTTGAACAAGAGAACTAGAAGTGGAAGGACCAAAGTTTCTTTTCATTGTTTGGGGATATTAAACATATCCCAGCTCTTGTGCCCACTTTTCATCTTGCTCCATCAAAGTGCAGTGTCCATAGCTCATAAACTTGATCACTTTTAGGTTCCTTTATGACCTTCAAAAGGACTTGATATTCATCATAGATGACATAGGTGCCTAACCTAGTAGCATGATAGTTTCTAAAAGGATCAACGTCTATATATTCACTTAAGAGAACTTCCTCTAAATTGGTTTGATCTTCGGTCACTTTTTCATCTTCTAGCAACTCGGTACAATATGTTTCCTCCTTAGTGAAAGAGGTATGAGGAGCCTCAAAGTTGATCATAGCTTCATCAGCCACATGTTCTGAATGTAGAGCTTCAGACACTATTTTCATTTTTTCCCCATGCTTGGTCCTTAGCACCAAGTGTGACTAGTCCAAAGAAAGATACCCTCCTCTCTTTGAATTAAATTATTAGGATATACAAAGATCGAACATGGGGGGAACATCTATGATCACAATTTGCAAAACTGTGATGCTAGGGTAGGAGAACAGAGTCAAGGGGAGGTCTTTGATGACACCTATAGTTTCAACTTTGTTCCCATCAAACTGCATAACCTTCCTCTTTAAAGTTTCATAACTAAGTCCTAGGGCTTCAACTATTTGCTTGGGCATGACAGTAGTGCTAGCACCGGAGTCGATCATGGAATTGTGCAATAATTTATCTCCCACAATAAGGGTTGGGAAAGAAGGTTTTGGTTTCGACTTATCTCTAACCTCAGTAGAGACTTCCTCTATGCTATTCGTGAGAATTTTGGCAGGAGGTGATGGATCAGTAGCCTTTCCCTTGAGCGATTTCTCTATTGGCTAAATTATTGGATCCTCCCAGAGAGGCTTCTATACCAATGTCTTCTAATCTGGAATAACTAAGATATCCTAAAAAAGACACATTAGTGGATGATTTGTTCAACTGTTCCACCACATTGAATGTTGGTAGATTTGGAGGCTTTTTCTCCTTAGCTCTGGTTATAATAGTTTCCCTTTGTAGGGGACATGGTTGTGCCATTGTGGAGGTACTAGGTGTCTAGTTGGAAGTACTTTTGGGTTGTGGACTAGCTGATTACAGAATGACTAGTTCACTTGTGAATCTCCTCTTTGAGTGAGTTTTGTAATCGGACTGCACTTTTAGGGTTTTTGATGTGAGTGCATCGTTGGCAAGCACTACCTCTTCTTCTTCCATCCATAAGAAGAGTGTGTGATTGGAAGCAATATATGTTTCTTGCTCCAAGGGCATCCCTTGTATTTGTATGGTGAGCATCGCATTTTCCATTTATGAAGAGGCATGTACCTAACCTCCATGGTCTCGTCAATGCACCTTGGCTACGTTGTTCTACCACTTTTTTGTTGTAGATTACTACACAAGAAATTTTAGGGCATATATGCATCCCCACAGGGGAAGCACCAAGGGATGATGACATCAACTATATTGTTTTTCCCTGCTGTCAGCTCTCTACTTGAGGGGGCATATGTGCATTCCCACGGGGGAAGCACCAAAGGTTGATGTCATCAACTATATTGTTTTTCCCCACTATCAGATCTCTGCTCGAGCTTGGGTTAGCACTTTGTAGTGGAGTGGGTACCGGAAATATATAATTAGTTGTTTGAGCATGCAAGTTTATGCGAGAGCCTCCTTGGAATTGGTTTTTTTGGTAGGAAGATCTTCCGCCTTGATAATTTTGACAGGTTGGCTTTGGAGGCACGTAATGGTTCTAGTTGATAGTAGTTATTTCATTAGAAATAGCCTGCAAGATCTCCTTGACATCACTTATTTCATCCTTTGAAGAGTCAGATGTGGAAGCAACATTCTATGGTGCGACTGAATATGTGTACATGGATTGAGGAGGAATAGGTGCACTGGTAGATGGAATCCCTTGGGTGGGAACTAACATCTCAGGGAACATGGGCATGATGGGCCAAGGTAGAAACTTTCCAGCATTTATCAAATTGTTATTCTCTTTGATTGTGAATATGAACCTAGTAGAGTGGTTCTACCAAGAGACTAGATCATCATTGAGATGTTGGAGTTGATGGATTTTAGGTAAGACATGAATGCCAAGTCAACCAGAAGGTGGATAGCAACCTGAATTCTTTGCCAAGTTATATTGAACCGAGCATTGAAGTCAATCATGGCTTCATATGGGGCCAACTTTATGATTTATAGCTGATGATATTGTGAAGACTTGTCTCCATCATTCAATAATATTTCATAGAAAGGGTCTCCAAGTTGATCCCAAGTAGCGATGGTATTAGCTTGTAGTTTTTGGTACTAATCTAGTGCCTTACCTCTAAAAGAGGCCGCGAGCAACCTTAGTGCCACATTTTGGTCTATAACAATATGCACCAGACACACATCCACCACATCTTCCAAATGTTCGGATGGTGTTCTTGAGCCATCTCCAGTAAACTTAGGTATATCTTTTAAAGCAGAGACATGGATAGCGGCACAAATGTCAGGTGCTACTGGTGCTACAAGAGGACTTCCAACATCCCATGCCACATAATTTATGTATCCACCTAAAAATAGTCTGGAGAATATAATTAATTAAATAATGATTTATTTGATTAATTAATCCTAAATTCATCTACTTAGTAAATAAATAAAAATATTTATTTATATTAAATTCACTATTAATTCTTCTATTTTATCATATTATTTTCCTCTTAATTAAATAAAAAAAATTAAATACTTTGTTTTATTTAATCATTATTATTTCTTCTATACTTTATCCATTAAATTATATTCATTAAATTAAATACACAACTTCAATAATTTGTGTTATTTAATTATCTTATCATATTCTTCTTTATTAAATGGGAAAATATCAAATATTTGTTTTATTTAATTAAATATTCCTAATTTGCTAATTTGAATAAATCAAATATATTCAAATAAATGCATAAATCAAATCCCTCTATTCACTCACCAATAAAATTATATTTTTTCAAATCTAATTAATTTAATTGTCATTCACGGGAAAAGCCTCAGGGACAAACCTGCAAGCAATCCTCTCAATATTCTACCTCAAATATTTCCTTTCATCTTTCCTAGTGTTTTCATGGGGAGGAACAATTCCCCATGATCAACTCCACCTTCCCATATTGTACCATTCAAATCTCTAGATTTAATCTTAGCCTCTATTGTGTTACCCCTGTGCAAAACTGTTGTCGAAAATATATATATACAGCCTTCTGAAGCATGAAAATGATCCCAAAATTCCCAATTTATGTGAACTTACTCTGCAGGAATGCAACCAAGAAATCATAAGCATTATCATTAGCATTTTAGTGTCATCATAGCATCATGGCATAAGTAGATTTCATATCACGACAACATCATTATTTTTTACTGTAGCTTCCTTTTATTAGTTTTCATCAAGATAGTTTACAGTGGCTCCATATCATCTATAAATCATTCATAATCATCACATCATTGCATTTAGCATCCATTTCATTCTCTAGATAGGAATTTTAAACAGTTACGGTGCTTACAAATCTGAGAGCTTTTGTAACTTGATAAATCTTTAGAGATAGGAGACAATGAGACATCTTCAGGATTTTTAGTGTTTTAAATTAGTTTAATTCATGTTAATCTTGATCTAATGTCTTAATAAGAAGTGTTTTAGTTGTTCTTTTACTTTTTACTTTTTCACACTTACATTTTGGTGCCCACTGTGGGGCCGTACCCCATGTTTTTAACAAGTTTTTCTAGAAAGTTTTTGTATAGGAATCTGGTGTAATTTGTTTTAGCGCGATCAGAAGATTCTATAGCACTTCTAAGGAAAAGTATAGCACTTTGGATGACTGTTCTAGAACTCCTGAGGAAAAGTATACCACTTTGGAGGACTGTTTTAGCACTTAAATTCTATAATCCAGCACAAGCCAACTGTAACATCCAACATATGTTTTAGCATGTTTCTAAAATCTTATGGCACTTAGGTCTATTTCTATAGTGCTTTTACGTGTTTCTATAGCTCTTTTGAGCACTGTCATAGCGCTTCTGTGTAATTCATTTTCTGGATCCAATGCATCTGTGGCTAGTAAAATTCATTTCTTCAGTTGGATTAAAAAGAATCAATCTTGGATAGACACTTCTTTAGTTGGTTTAAAATGAATCAATCCTAGGATAGTCACATTTTCATTTGGATTAAAATTTTACCAATCTAGGGTAGTCACCAAACTTTTTCAATTTGGAATTTAAAAATGAACACCATGTATTTTTGTGAAACAACATCTTCACTGTGAAGCAACATCTTCACATAGATTAGAAATTTTTTGTTTGTGCTCTAAAAATTGAACAAGTGATTTTTGTGTTTGTATGGTTGGTAGGCATATGCTCTCCCCTTAACCGGGTGATCCAAAAAGCCAGACTCATCCTTTTTATGCATTCTTCAAGTTTTATTACATCCTTTAGAAGGCCTTCCATAGTGGGAAAAAGTACTCATCCTACGGGAACGACCTAAGTGGGTTCAAACCAAAGCTAGGTTTTTCCACCCCACTATAAAATTTAAAGAAAATCTGGGGAAACCCACTTTTTCCAGAAGTGTGCAAGATAACCATCCCTAAAACCTTTGTTCTAAAGGTTGGGAGATCTCCTGAGGGAGTTTATTATTGTCACTCTGAATGGAAACCATTTCTAAGAACCTAGTGTAGTATCCAGCTGAGTCAGTAGCCAAACATTGTAATACTCGTAGTGCAAGGGGAGGGAAGAATCTTCCCCCAAGACACTCACCATATAATTTCCAAGGACTGTTTGCTTAGGGGATTAAGAAATCTAACCTTGAGTATGCACCTGGAAAAGAAACAAACATGGGTACCCTCTAGGGGGTGACACGGTTGTGTGAGTCGACACAATTTTAAGTTGTAGGCTGTTGAGTATAACGATGACCTTTTGACTATTAAGAGTGAGTCTATCTGAAGTGTTCTATTGTTATCAAACTAGTGAAAATAGGACCATTTGTGGTTCTTTTGAACATACACTATCTGTGTAGATTATAGCTCTTAAAAAAAATTGTCTTCATTTGAGTGCTATGTATTCCAAAATCATTAAAATTCAAATAAAAGATCATGCTGAAAAATACAAACAACTTGGACAAAAAAAAATTGAGAACATATGATTAGAGATTGGAAAACCACTAAATTTATCACAAAATATCTTGCTAGAAGAATTAGAAAACCCAATACACCACTTAGTTACAAACGTCTTTTACAAAGATGACATTTCTTATATGAGAATAGGAAAACTTTGCTTCATCATAGAACTTTCCTCCATAGGTTTCATGATTCTGATAGGGGTTACACTGATGATTATGTTGTAGAAACTTTGAATTCACAAGCCTATATTCGGAGAAGTTCTCTTTCACAAGAATCTAACCATAGTCAATGTATCTGTCAATCCCCCATTCCATAACTCGCCATAGAATACTCCAACAGACCTGACAAGTTTTTACGATAGATAAATCTTTGGAAACCTTAGGTGGACATCCAAAATCAAGGAATTACCACCTTATGACCATTTGGCAACCTACAAATCCCATTCAACAACCAGGTCTTATACCACCTATCATACAACCTAGCCTTACACATCTTGAAAATGGGAAAACTGACATTATCAGTAACTTGAGGGCATTTATTTTTGAGGAAAACAAAACACCCGATCAATTTCTTACAACATTCATCATTCTAAATGAAGAAGAAGAAAAGACAAACATAGCAGTAGGAAGACCCATGTTACTACCTCTCGCCTAGGAATAAGCAATGAGGGTACATGTAGGATCATCATGGAAAAAACAGGCCCTTAAGTGGCAATGAAAATTCAGAAAAATCAGAGTTAGGAAACTTGACATAAAATTTTGAATAAGTTATCTATATTATTTCAAAAATATGTAAGAATAGAATCTATGGAAAATTTAATGTAGTTTCTAAACTACTAAGTTTTTTTTTTTTAAAGTTCATTTGGTGAAAATTTGAAATTTCAATGCAGTAGTACTTAAATTTCAGGGAAAAAATAAGAAGTAGGTGTCTGTCTGACCACCCTAACCACAATAAAATGATAATATTCTTTTATAAGATTTTAGATATAAGTAGAGGACTCATGTCACG
>VDFB02353493.1:59077811-59109360 GCA_007258455.2 Sequoia sempervirens
ATATATATATATATATCATAAATAGTTGTAACTAAAATTTAAATAATTTTGTAAAAAAAATGAATTGAACATGCACATGCACACATACATATAGATACACATGCACTTGCATATCAAGTGGAATCTGTTCTGAGCCCTGTATAATGGTCACCTCCACTAAATTAACTAAACAAGTTGTCTGAGTTGATGTTTCAAGGTCTACATCCATCTGAGGCCTCACATGTCAAGCCAAAAATGATGAGTGAAGGGAACTAACCAACTGAGATGGCATCAATGACAAAACTAAAAACATCAATATCTCCACAAAACCTATAGAATTATGCATCCTCTCCAATTCAACGGAAGGATCAGTAGCTTATGCAACAATCGAATGATCCATAGGTGGATCCTAATGTGCACTAGTGTTGGGCCTAGAGTGATGAGAATGATGAGATCCTAGATGTAAATTAAAAGATGCACCTAGACAACCTCCAAACTGGTCTATAGAGATCCCCTGGTCTAATTTGATGAATGCATATGCCTCCAAGAGGTCCTTAGAAAAACAATGCAAAGTTCTTTGTACTATATCTCTTATAAGAATATATAGCTATGTGGGTGTAGGGATACTCACCATAGCATAAGGATCAAGATTAGTGTTGTTGCATTGCACTACAAATAAAGGTCTAGATCATGGACGTTTTGACATCAAATACTAACCCACACAATCAGTAGCTATCTTAGTAGCAACAATTTCAATATCACCTACACTATCAATTGCTTCCCTTTGGGAAGCAATTACAACTTGGTCTACTAAGGGGGCTAGGGCTGGGCAGAGAATAGGAGACCTATTGCAAAAAAATTCCTTATACACCAGGGTTGGCTAATCTGCTCAATGATAAGTGTCCCTATTGATAATCCTACCATACCCCTAACCAAGATATGCTAGAAGGTCACATTAGTTGACATTGAGGCTCAAATGAACCCCAACATATAGGGTATGTGCAGGATCATCATGAAGATAGGCAACTTGACGTAAAAATTTGAATAAGTTATCTATAGAATCTATAGCAAATTGAATGTAGTTTCTAAACTACTAGGTTTATTTTAAAAAAATCTATTTGGTGAAAATTTGAAATTTCAATGCAGTAGTACTTAAATTTCAGAGAAAAAATAAGAAGTAGGTGTCTGTCTGACCACCCTAACCACGATAAAATAATAATATTTTTTTTATAAGATTTTAGATATTAGTAGAGGACTCATGTCTCGATGTGATGCATATTTTTTTGTAATTTGTTTCCAATTAAATAATTAATTATGAATTTTTTATTACAAGTTTTAAAAAATATAAAAATGCGTATGTCTGACCACCATAACTTGGTCAAAACTTCATGAAATTGATTTTTTTTTCTATTCCTATAGCATGTGAAGCATAGAATGTGACACATGTTTTAGATTCAAAAAATGTGATGTTGTTTGAATGCTATAGATTTTTTTCAATCAACCTATCAATCAAGACTTTAGTCAGAATTCAAATAGAAAATGAATAATAATAATTTATTAAATTCAAATTAAATCATAATTTATAATGGTTGAAAGTTGAGAATATCCTTTAAAAAACCTTTTCATTTCAATAATTTTGGGTTAAAAAAAGTCGTCAGCTACATACCCATCATATCGCCACTTTTTGGCCCATCATGATCCTGCACATACCCTATAGTTGTTGTGTAAAATATAAGAGAATTTGGTCATGTAGTGTAGAAAAATGGTTCCCTTTACATTTTCACACTTGTTTGGGACCTCCTTGTGGATTTTGGCTTAATGTTGCCTTGATTTAGTGTTGTAATGTGGATAACACATTCACATTAGGTTTTGGGCCCTTGTGAACTAATGAATTTTAATGGTACCTTGCTAAAGTGTTGTAAAGTTTTATAACTCACTCTCACACTTTCTTAGGGTTTTATCAAATAATTAAACATAATAAACCTATTTTTAATCAAAACCAACATTAATCTAGCCTTATTTGGAGTGTTGTAAAGTGTTGTAACACACTTTCACACTTTTATAGGCTTATCATTAATAGTTAGGCTTTATCATACTTTAATTGGCCCTATTTTGCATCCACAAGCATCATTTATTGCATCCTTTTTAGGATAATCCTAATACCAATCAATACCCAATCACAATTCAGGTGTTTCTAGCTTGTGTAACCCAAATTTAGGGATCTGGGACTCATCCACCAACTTGGGCAAATGGCTCCCACCTGGATCTCTTGGCCCTGAACTGGGTTTCAAACATTTCTAAGAACTTTTTATTTTTGGTCCCATATATTATCCCTGATGGGACTTGTTGATGTCAAAAATTGGCAAGGTAACAACCTTTATGGGAAACTCAATTAATGGGGGGGCCAATTACGCTAAACTAAGTGACCTCTTAGTTTTAAAGAAGCTGACTTCTTCTATAATTGGGGTTTTGGAATGGAAAAAGGAAGTAGATATTAAAAATAAAGGTCTAACTAAGGTGATGTGCCAAGGAATAGATATAGGCATGGTAAATATATCTTTTGGGATTCAATTTAAGGGCCCAATCAATAATCTGCTATGTTGCAGAATGAAAGAAATCAAAGATGAAAGACTAAATATTTTATACAATAACATAAAATAGCTCTCATACACATTTACTGAAAAAAGAGTATTCAAAGACATTATCTAAACCAACAAAATTGTATTAAAATCATAGAAGTTATGCAAATAAGCAATTCAGGACAATAATGGAATAGTATTTTTTTTTATCAAATAGCTTACGAAAAATAGAAAGGCCAAAAAATGGCATAGTTTGAGAGTCTCATACAATAATCTAAAAGATATACAAACGCTTGGTGTCTTTCCCTAATTTTTTTGTATCTTCCAAACTCAATTTTAGAAGGAAGAAGGGGTATATATAGCTAACAGTCTCACCGCTTGGTGGGGTAGTAACATAAAATATTTTGTATCTCAAGAAATGATGCCTGCAACAATGATTCCCTTTGGCCATTGCAATAGAAAAGATTTGGGCCATTGAACATGGTCTCTCCCCAGCCAGATGCATCCCCTGCGAATGATGGTAGTGGTCCTAGAAAAACCCTATGCAGACAAGTATCATTCACCTATGAAGGTAGTTAAGACACACGACAGCTTGGCGGGACATGCATCTTTCTTGATGATTCCTCCTCATTATGTTAAAAGACAATGCAGTGAAGACACGTGGAGGAATTCCTTACTATCGATACCGACTATGGGGTCCACCAAAAATATATTTGGATGAAATTTATGTGGCACATGGTTGGGGACCAACTAAAAAGTGAAGGGAATCAACCATGAAGAGCTCGTGACATTGAAATGTGGAAGCATGATGGGAGTCGGTAGGAGAGAAAAGGAACAAATGGTTGTGAAGAGTGCCTGACGGACACATGGCAACAACAGATGGATCTCTTCAAAAAGGGGACTAATGATGTTCAAAAAATTGAGGCATGGGCTGGTACTCACAAAATAAAGACCACCCAAAAGGAGCTCAAGGAATTTGACATTCATAGCTTTTGGCGACTACTAGGGGTGTTTCTCCTATGGAAGGAAGAACCCAAAACTTTCTTTGATTTGCAAACCAGAGTCCCATCCATTGGGAAACAGAGTTAGAACTTAGAGAGAGCAACCTATAGAGGTAGCCAGTCAGCCTCATATGGTATCAATATGTCACATAGATTCTCTTGTACTCCACTCAAATTGAGCATTTCCTTGTAAGGTAGTGTCGTGAATATACTAGCCTTGGACTCAAGTTGGAAGAGTAGCTACACAATCTAATGAGTGACACCTTCAATATCCTCTATAGTAAGGGGTTGGCTAAAGCTCTGGAAAGCGGATGTGTCCTACTAATTCTCTTATATCTTTGTTGTAATCTACTCTGTATTAGCTATCGAGTTGTTGGAAAGAAATGGGGAGGGTAAACCCACTTGAGTTAGTTGGGAGAACCTAACCTGTATGTTATTCATAGTTTGGTCCAATTTGGCATTGCACTCACTAGCATGGATGATGGCCTCGTTGCAGTGGATGAACTTGTTCATTGTTTTGGTAGTAGCCTTCTGATCCCCGATACCTACCTTTGCTATGTCCTCATCTAAGACCATGTATAGCCTATCTAGTAGCTTTTTTTCCTCAGGAACCCTCTCTATGACAATTTGAGGGAACTATTCAATCTCTCCATGAACTTTCCTACACAAGCTTGTCACCTCCACCATAAATTGGAGCATCGGCTGAAGTGTCAGGAAAAAGGCCTTGACCTTTTCCTAGTACGAAATCTATAATTGTTGAGCCACTCGAATAATGTCTGGCTGGGTAGCAAGGGCTTAGAGAAGACTCCTCAAAGAGTTGATCTCTACATCTCTTGATCTGACATCTTGTGTCAATTCTGCAATGCTATTGTTTGTGGTTGTGAGCTATCCCTGGATGTTTCTCACTTCTATAGACTAATTTTCCTTGACTCAACTTTTGTTCACTAATTATATCTCAAGGGAAAGCTTCATCTCTTGGATCTCCTTCTCCAATTGGGCCTTTTAGTTCTCAAATTCTACATCCCTTTGTTGCATTTGTTGCTTGAATTGAGCACACTATCGTTCAAAATCCTCAATATTTTGTTTCATTTCCTACTTCACCAAAGCTAACTAGTTATGATATTCTTGGTTCCTCCATGACAACACGTCAATAAGAGTGGGGTCATGGGATTGGAACTTTGCAAGTTCCTCTTGGAGTTTTCTTTTCTTTTCTTATGTTGCATGTGCTTTCTCTAATTTAATCACACAAATTATTCTTCCATCACCTTTTACTTATCCACTAGGACATCAACTCTATCCTTCACAAGTTTTAGCTATTATCCTTTCTTCTTTAGCTAGCGACCAGACTTGAGGAAGTCAATGGTCACCACCCACTGTGTTTCTTCCATGAGCTCAAGTTTGTCCTATGGAAAACATGTTGTAATCATCAGGTTGCATCTCCCCTTGTGGTTTGATGAAATTTAGATACATGGTTGTGAAATGGATCAATCTCTGAGCCTCATTTAAGACAGTATACACCTTTGGCTCTGTCGGCTTCTTGGCATCCTTGGCCTTTTTCTTCTGCATTCTAATAGCCCGTAGTTCCTTTGTTCTATGTCCCTGCACCATAAATTGGGCTGGAGACTAAACTAGCCTTCCTATGAAAGGTGCATTGGGAGGTAGGGAAAAAGGGAACATGAGGGTAGTGGTTCCAGGAATTTTTTTCTTTGCAAGATTGACTATAAGCAAGGAGAATGGACGAACATGCCAGAGCTCAATTTTTGAACCAACTAGAGGACTCATTGGGTGTTGCAACAATAGCAGAGTCATGACAGACACCTTCTGCTAAGTGAACTAAGCTAGGATCACTATAGTAGTAGTAGGAGGGGTGTCAGTGGAAATCATAGATACGAAGGGAAAAGAGATAGCAAGCGCCGAATGGGTAGAGGTGAAAGGTGAAAGGGTCCATAGAGAAGTCAAGAAAAATGGTCTTGTCAGGGAGAACTGAGAGAAATCTCTCATGAATATTGTGGTAGAAGTGGAAAAGGAAGGGCCAACACTTGTAGTGAGAGTTGTCGCAAACACAGTAGGAGTGACCAAAGATTGTGAAGTAAGAGAAGAGAGAAAAAATTACCTATTTTCTAGCTGATTGCAATCCTTGGATCATCACTAGCTTATCACTCATTGCAAGACCCAAGCTTGTTACGAGCCCCTGCAAACACTCTTCTTTAGTTGCATTTGTGCACTACCTCTTTTTGGATGGTGATTCCTCCAATTCAACAATCTATGACTATTGTTGTTGGGTTGTTCTTGACGTTTTCATGGTGTAGGTGTATGTACGTGAGGCTCCCGACCACGATACAATGAACCACACATTTAAAGAGACCTCGACTGGCTGCTTCACCGTTTTCTATTTTTGCTACATGGGGACCATCTGTATTCCACTTTCCTTCTCCTTTCCTTTCTCTATATGCATTTTGGACTCCTCTGGGTTGACATCTTCATCAACACTCATGTCAGAATCTGAATGGGTATCATCCCACAACTTATCAAATCTTTCATCCATCTTTACACTCTGGTAATGAGCATCAAGGTGTTGGATTTCTTGTCGGTAGACCTAGAAATCCTTAATTCTTTCTTCGCTCTAGTTTTCCTATCTTAACAACTGAATATGGAGGGTGTTCCCCATTTTTCACTTCTCATATTTTTCTGATTGGAGGTAGAATTGAAGCCATGGTGGGCTACTATCATTGGTAGGAATATAGGCCAAGTCCACCAACACATCATCATGCTCCTCCATCAAACTCGTCTGCTTTTCCCAAACTGGTTGGGGGCTATGGATTACCTTGATGAATTCATTACCCAAGTTGTCAAAGGGGTTGTAATTCCATTTGTCGTAGATCATCACTAGCCCCAAATGAGCCAGCTTTTCTTCCAGTAGCTTGTACAACTACTTCTTCATCATAACAACCCACTTGAAGGTTAGTGGACATTTGAAGAATCCTCTCTTGCCCCTTCCTCCACAAAATTTATAATCAATAATGGACATCTAATTGAACATTTCAAGGGCTAATATCCTATGTGTGACATACTCTGGGAGCTAGAATGGCTCCTCAAAAAAGCTATGCATATGGAAGAATTTGAAATCCCTTTTGAGGAACCAACCACATTTAGGAGTGAAGCTCTGCATCCACTTCATCTGGTCGATGGAAAGCTAACAGATACAACCATTCTTATCGAAGTCTTGAAAAATTAAAGATAAGAAAAACTCTGAAAAATCCATAATAGTCATGTGTTACAGAAAGGAGGGGAGTCCATACAAAAACTGACTTTTTGGATCCTTCATTAGTAAAAATGGATAATGGTATCATTTTACTGAAGAATTCAGGGTTCTGGTATAAGAACATATGAGCAAGCAAGGAAGGGAACTTGAACTTTCCTTGCATCTTGTACTCCTATATTTGGCTCATCATTTCTTAGCAAATGAATGCTACAAAGTCATACCAGAACAAGGACTTTTTCCTTCACAGCTGCAAACCCAAACCTAGCTAAAATTCTTGCACCCATTTGTCTTCGTCCAAGCCACAAACAAATTCCATCATGGAAAGCGCATCCTACATATCTTTCTTGAAGGTGTTGTGCACAATTGGAATTACTGGTGGCTCTTCAAAAAATTCCTCAGGCCTCTATATTTCCACATTATAGAAGTCCAAAGCTTTGTCTTTGTCCTTCCAAAAGATGTGCACCCATCTTCTAGAGTAAATGTCTCCATTAAGCTCACTTTAGAGTGTTTCACTAGGATACACAACATGCTCTAGATAGCATCTTTGCTAATGCTGACAATCAGCATCTATTCTTCGATGGTGTTAGTATCTTAGTTAAAGTGTTCAATGGCCTCGTGGATGAGCTCTAGGCAGTAATGCACAGAGGGAACCATATATTTTGGAAGACCATTGAATGATATCTTATATGCCATTTTATTTTCATTTTCCTCTGCCCTTTTCATTCTTTCGCATGCTCCTTCCCTAAGAATTTTAGGGTTCTTCATGAGGATGGGGTCTTGGATATTATCGCATTCCTCATTTATCTGGCTTTGATCCCTTATAGTTTAGGGCTTGTCCAGGGTGCTCATGTAAACCCATTTTGGTTTTTCTAGCATCCCATGTGATGTGTAAGAGGTGTCATCAAAGATATTGACTATTGGTGCTGCTTTAATGTCATCATACAAGCTCTAGGTGGCCTCAACCTATGCCTCCATCTAAGAAATTTTAGCTATTTCAAGATACTATAACTTTAGCTGCGTTAATTTTATCTATAATTCACCTCGGCTCTATCTATGCTCAAAAACCTTACCCTGGGTAGCATGCTAAAAAAATCTCACAATGTTAGTTTCTTGCATGCAATACTTGGCTATTTCTTTCTTGGGGTGGTAAACAATGCTTGCCTTTTAACATTAAATTCGACATATACCACCAACTCTTTGGCTTGTGTGAAACGAATTACTTGCCATTTTTTAAATGACCATAATTCATAATGATGATTTGGAAATCATGTCATATGGCATGATTTCCTTGGAACTTGAACCAATGATTTGAAGGAAGCTTAGACTTCACATGCTTTGGTATGTTGTGCAATTTTTGCACACGTGCCCCACTGGAGGCGGGGACCCTCTTTTTTCTTTTGCATCTCTACCTCTTGGCTTGGTCAAATTTTGGTCTTTCTCTTCTTGGGAGGTTATTTTGGGATTAAGTCTAGACTAAGTTTGATGATGACAATATTTTGAGGCTCTAGGAGAAATTTTCCTATCTTAGAATTTGAAAATGGGGATTTTGAAGTGAATTTTCAATGTTATCCGTAAATCCTTTTTGCATTCGTGGATAGAGGACAAAAAATTAGGCCGGGTTGCTTTTTGAACTTTTTGAAAATTCCTTCTAGAAAAAAGTTATGGAGTTTAGGGGATTTTGACCCTGCAGGGAATTGGGGGTTTTTGTCCCTGATGGAAAATCTCGAAATTTCCATTTTTGGAAAATTCTAAGACCCCCATCAAAATCCTGAAATTTTCCAAAAATGGAAATTTTTCTTTTGCACCCATGGATAGAGGATGAAAAATTAGGCAGGGTTGTTTTTCAATTTTTGAAAATTCCTTCTGGAAAAAAAGTTATGAGGTTTAGGGGATTTTGACCTACACATAATTGGGGATTTCCGTCCCTGATGGAAAATCTCAAATTTCATTTTTGGAAAATTCCAAGACCCTCTCAAAATCCTGAAATTTTCCAAAAATAGATTTTTTTTTCTCTTTTGCACCCATGGATAGAGGACAAAAAATTAGGTAGGGTTACTTTTTGAATTTTTTGAAAATTCCTTCTAGAAAAAAAGTTATGGAGTTTAGGGGATTTTGACCCTGCAGGGAATTGGGGGATTTCTGTCCCTGAATGGAAAATCTCAAAATTTCAGTTTTGGAAAATTCCAAGACCCCTCTAAAACCCCGAATTTTTCCAAAATGAAAAAAATGTAAATTTTTGAAAATGATTTTTTCCAAAATGGAAATTTTTTGAAAAATGATTTTTTCCCAAAAATGGAAATTTTTTCCTGAAATTTTAAAATGTTCCCGAAAATGAAATTTTTGAGATGGAAAGAAAATTTGAAAATAAAAATTTCCCAAACTGGAAAAATTTTCGAAAATGGAAAGTTTCCATAAAATAAATCAAAAGGGGAACTTGCATATGGATTTGTGCCAAAAGGGGAAATATGGAAGAGTTCAATTCAAATTTTAAAAGTGGTACTTACATAAGAATCCATGCTCAAACTGTCTACAGCTGGAAGGAGTTTTTGGAAGACATGTGAAGCTGATTTCATCATCCAATCAGAATTTTCATTAATGACAGACTGACATAATATTGTTTTCTCATTGTTCCATGATGTAACTGTTTTTATGCAATTGGATGATGATGTACCATGAGCTCCCAAATTAAATGTAACAGCTTGACACTTCTAGAAGTGCAATTGTAGCCATTAGATGAATTAAATCCTGGCTATTGATTCAAAATATAATTTTCTATAAAAGGCCATTGCCTTCTCATTTGTAAGGGGGTTAGACTAGGTTAGAAGAGTTGATTAGAAGCTAGAATTGGCTAAGTTAGGAGTTAGATTCTGCAAGATAGTAGCTGTAGGAGAGGAAAGAGACCATAAATTGTTATGTAATGTTGGAGTAGTTAATGCAATTGGATTGTTGATTTGACAAGCTTTGTGCTACACTTTGATAGTTTATGGTTTGTTGTTCTCAATTCTCAATGTTAGATGTTAGATTTCATCTCTTTTGAAATAATGGTAAAATATTAATGATGTTGATCAATCTTTGGTCCATGCTTTTAGCAATTTTCTAATTGTAATTTGCTGTGTAAATTTAGTTTGGACCTTATTTTGTGCTAAGTTCAACTGCAAATGTTTGTTTACATTGCGCCAGTTATTGGGTATGTAGATGAATATTCATAGTCTAAAAATCTTTAGTTTCCTTAAAAGATTGCACCATTTCTATAGAGTTGTGGGCTTGTCCTTGATCAAGTAGAGATTGGTTTTATTAGAGATATGTCCATTTGTAGCATTCATCATTATTGTGATTGATCTTAGGAGTTAGTTTAGAGTTGAATCTCTCTAAAACCCTTATCTCTTTTGTTGTTTATTTTGAATTTGGGTTAGTTTTAGGACTAAAAGAATCACCATATTGTCGCATCTAATAAAAGTACGCTTCCAAAATTGTTCATTTGTAAGGCCCCTTGTGATTACTAGCATTTTCACATTATCATTGAGTTGTTTATGCATTGTCAAGACCTAACATTAGAGACCTTGGGGTTATCTCTTGAGGCTTGCTAATAGAGATTTACCTTTCAAGAGAGATAGGATACTTGTATCTTGTCTGAGTTGTTGTGCATAAAACACCATCAACATGGTAATTAATCCCTCACAAAGAATAATTAGGCCAAAGTCGCAATAATTACTTGAAAATATTTGTATTCCTTTTTGGAGTTTGAGAAGTGCCTGGAGAATGACACCTCAACATCTAGTTGTATAGACTACTACCGATGACTGTCACCAACTTATGCTAATTAATTAGACCTTATTTATCTTGAACACAACAAACCATACCTAGAAAATAAAACTAGGTGGAAAATTCAAGGAAGCATAGGTGTGATTTTCAATTTGGTAATTGATCAACATCATGCTTATGGCTATTTCTATAAATAGGCACTTAGGCAATAACGAGATCACACTTAGAAATTTTAGCAGAATTGGTAATATGCAACTGGGTTAGTATTTGGCATTAGGTAGCTAAGTAGAATTGTATAGAGTTAGCCTTAGGAATTTTTTGTAGAGCTAGTGTCAAATAGTTGCATAGATCTTGCCACCATGTATACCCAAATCAGGCTAGTATGCAAGAAATCCTAAGCAACCTTCCTTGGTGAAATCTTGACTAAGCATCTTAAAAGAATGACCAATAATAACCATTCTATGGCCATTCTAACAATGAAGTGGGTTTTGGGAAGGGATTGTATTGAATATGAAGACAAGTGAACTATATATTTTTGGACCCAATCGACTCTCTAACTCTAATAGGCTTTTCACCCAAAAGGAGAGAGATTAGATCCAAAAATGCTAAATAGTTCATTCAAATAAAGGATTTCTATGATATTGTATGATGTAAATGAAGTGATTTAAGTGCTGCTAAACTATGAAATTGATCAAACATGCATGCAAAATCTAAGAATTAAGAATTGTTTGAAAACACATTGTGTATCGCAATAATGAACTAGAAACTTAGGTAAATGGAAACAAAATTTAATGAAATTGAACAGAGTACACCTAAAGGTAGATTGAAGTCACTGGAAGGTTTGGGAATATATTTAAAACTTCTGTAAATGGCCACTATGACTCATTCACCAAGCATGGCGAATCAGTCCTACTACTAAAATCTTCCAAAAATTTGTTTCTGACTGTCGGGAGTTGAAATCTCATAAAATAAATTTTCAAGCCTACAAGTGGGACTCATTCACCAAAGGTGGAAAATCAGTTCACCTTCAAAAATTGGAAAATCAGAGGAAGATTATGTGGACTTAGATCTACAATTCTACCTCCTACAGGTGTTCGCTTCTGAAACTCCACAATTGGGTCTGAAAGTGACTTTTTGTTGATGATTTGACTTGAATGAAGGGAAGAAGACTTGAATGAATTTTAAATGTAATATTCAAGGATTCTCAAGCTTCCAAAGGACCTAAATCTGCATACAAACAACACAAGAAGAGAGATTGTTGATTGTTAAGGCATGGGGGTTTGCCTTGGTCAAACCCCGTTTAGGTGATTAAACTAAAATGATGAAATAAGTGAATAAGACATGCAAAAATGAAGTAGATTACCTTGAAATGATGAGTGATCTTATATTCTACATAATACATGAAAAATCCAGCCCTTGGATGCTTTAGAATGCTAACTTGAAGACTTTTAATGGAGAAATCTCAACTTGCTTGACTTGTAATAGAAGATGGATGATGAATTGATGATGAGAGGTATAATAATGAGATAAGATTGATAGCTGGATGTAAAATGGAGATAAAAACACTTATTTATAGTCAATTGTTCCTTAGTACCCTATTATACTACATCATAGGCCGACATGTAGTGAAAATAAACTTTAAATTTCCCTTTTTCCCACTTAAGGGTCAAAATGGGGGATAGACAGAACTCATTCGCCAAGCATGGAAAATGGGTCCCACCTAGATGGGACTCATTTTCCAAGAATGGAAAATGGATCCCACAGGAGCCATTTCGACACCTATGAAGCTTAGGAGATAGGAAATAAGGTTTAAAATGCTATCTTGTCGAGTGTTTGATTAATTAAAGCCTCAAGATGCACAATATGGGTGAAATAGGACATGTTAGTGATGATGTAAATGTTTTAATAGGGATTGTGACACATAAATTAATGTGAAAGTGTAATTAAATGCACTTTACAACACTAAAATTAAGGTCTACATAGCCTAGAAATGCACAAGAACCAATGTGAATGTGTAAATCACATCACAACAATAGTTTGTCATTAAGTTCACATTAATAATCTTCTAGATTAATGTAATAATGTTATTAAATGTGCTGAAATAGGTCTATTAATTCTAGAAAAGCATGAAAGCATCTTACAAGACTTTACAACACCTTTACAAGATGTCAATAAACACATGTTATTTGATTTGTAAGGGTCCAAGACCTAGTGTGGACACATAAAATGCCTCACAACACTACATTAGGGCCTCATTAAGTCCATTTATCATGAATTAATCCCATGTCAAGCAAAGGGTACAATTTTCATTGGTACATTAAGCCCCTAGTTTAGTGAGAGAAACTTGCTTCCTCAAACCAATGTAGCCTTTCAAGAGAGATTCACAAGTATGCCAAGCCTCCAAGATACAAGATCATACAAAGGCAAGGAAGAAAAGGAATGAGATGAAAATATGTACTCACTCTGGGGGCATAGAACTTCAGGTTTTCTGTGGTGTGAGAAGGCCCAAACAATAAAGAAAATGAAAAAAGTAACATATGCTAGTTGGCATGTACTCACAAAACAAAAAAGAAAAGTGGCTATGGGGAAAGGTCATGCCACTTGTTGGGCTTCCCACTTAACCGTGTTAAAGCTATACCCATTTGATAACTTTATCAAGGTGCCACAAAGCCAAAGAAATGTAACTGCAAATGTTGGTTTAAGTTTCATAAAATAAGAAAAATAGGATGGCACCATAGGCATGCAAGTTGTGTTATGCAAGGTGGCTGAATGAGAATGCAATATGTAAAAATGTTATGTGCAATATGTTCAAAGGATTCTTGTTCAGTTTATGTAAGGTCAGTCACTTAGGGAACATTGTTTCTAATGTCTCCAAGAGATGACCAATAAAAGAATAATAATATTCTAAGATAGATCACACTTATGAAGGACATTACCCCAATTTCATCCACAAAGTAACAAATGCATCACGTAAACAACAAGGCTACACTATAAATGCAAATAAATTATGGTAATGTATGCCCCCACTTTAAAGTAATTGCTACACATCGTTCTGTGAGAAAATACTTGAAAGTAGAGAAGAGGAAGAAAGCAAGACATAAGAGCTAACTTGGAAAGCTCTATGCCAAGTCATATATTTCAAAGTTGACCTGTGTCATGTCAAGGGAAGAGAAAGGAATAGAGTATGTCATATCCAAGTCAATCTTAATACATGTCATCCACATCTCAAGCTTTCTCTTAAAATGTTCATGAAAGGTTAACGACAATTCAAAAGAGGCAACGATAAGTGACATATAATAATAAGGCTTTCAAACATTTTCCCCCCCACTTAGTGTAGAACAAAGGTGATCCTAAAGTAGATGATGGTATGCTACCCCTTGTAATGGATGCAAGACATGCAATATTGAGAATGGAATTATCCTACAACTATTACATGGCAAGGAGCAACAACTAAGGTTATTGATGTGAATAAGGAATATTTTTGAAAGAATCTTGTGTGATAGTATTGATGTTATATAAAGGCTTGTTGATCTCAGTGAAACAACAATAACCAAGATCGTGAGTTGTTTGTTTTGTGTTAAGCTCTATAGGGTTTCAAATGCCTTTCTCTCGAGCACAACAACCTTTTCCATTGTACCCAAGTTGATTTCATGAAGTAATACCCTTTTCCATAAAGATTTTGGAGTGTTTTGGAATCAAGAGGTTGTTCGTTATTGTGTTTGTTAAGGACTATTGTGGAGTGTTTTTTGTTGTCTAAAGTGGTTGAGGTGGATGCTTTTGAAAAGTTATTTGAGGTATGTGTTGACATGATGGGTGGTTGATATGGTTTTTTTCCTATCTTTTGTAAGAATATGTAGTTTCCCTTAAATGATTGTGTGAATTCTAAGGATCCCCAATCATCACCAAAGAATTTAGATTGACATTCTATATTGTTGTGTTCAATTTGAAGAGGATCTATGTTGGATTTTGGAATTAATGTCATGAGAGGACTTGTAGCTTCATTTGCAAGATGCAAGAAAATTTTAGGCTCGAGATTAGCTTCAAGTTGATAAATTTTATTATTATAGACATATTTCATTTTATGATGGAGGGTTGAAGGTACTGGATTCATCTCATGAATCCATGCTCTGCCTAGAAGAAGGTTATATGAAATTTCATAAGGCATGACATGAATAGGAGTTTACAAAGTAACCACCCCAACTGTAATAGGCAAAGTGATTACATTGAGTGGTTGCTTTAGTGTATTATCAAATCCTTGAATAGAGACAAAATCAGGTATGATTTGTGATCTATCGACTTCGAAATGATCAAGGATACTAACACCACACACATTAAGAGAAAAACCATTATCTATAAGAGTCCTTTTGATGCATGTTGTTTTGTATTGAGAAATGATCATGAAAGCCTTTTTTTTTGTAATTCCAAAGGAGGTAGCTCATGTTGGTGAAAAGTAATATTGAGACTATGTTTTTGAACAAGAGCTACCACATCATTCAGAGTGGTTCTAGAAGAGATGGCTATTTGTTGTAAATAATTTCAAAGAGTGGTGTTGTAACTTGGTGATATTTGAAGTAAATCCCAAAGGGAAATTTTGGTAGGAGTATTCTTTAATCTTTCAACAATATCATACTCCTTTGTGGGTGGAAGGTAATGAGGAGTACTAGGTGGATTAGGTAAAGGTAAAGATGGTGAATTTATTTGTGGTGGTTGTGGGTTATTTCATGTGTTATATGTATGAGCAATAGTATCATCACTAGATTATTGTGATACATTAGAGGGATGAAGGGGATGTGAAGGTGGGTATGTTGGACTTGTCATTGGACCAAAAGATCAACCTGTCAATGCCCGATACAAGCTTTGGTTAAGAACCATAGGAGGTGGTTAGACCATGTCACAAACCCAAGCACTAGTGTTGTGAGGAAGACCAAGGGTCACACCTTGCAACAATCCCCCTAGCACAACCATGGGGTTTGAACCTGTGACCAGCTCTGATACTAATTGCTGGACTTTTCATTGCACCAAAAGATCTACCTATCAATGCACAATATAAGCTTTAGTTAAGAACCACAGGAGGCGGTTAGACCATGTCACAAACCTAAGTGCTAGTGCTACAAGGAAGAAAGAGGGTCACACCTTTCAATAGGGTAAAGGATAAGCTTAGGTTTATTAGAAGGATCAAGTGGATGGAAAGGTGGGTATAGGGTTAGTTTAGGTTTATTGGAAGGATGAAGCGAATGCGAAGGTGGGTATAGGATAAGTTTAGGTTGAATATTGTTAACATCCCTTATTAAATGAGATTATTCATTGTCTTTGAAGGGGATATTATCTTTGTCTTAAATCATAATATCATCCCTAAAAGGAAAGTTGGTAGGAGAACAACAAACCTCATGTTCATGACAATTAAGGTTTGGTTCATCCAACATGACTTCATTAGAACTAAGGGAGTTATTAATGGTTGAATTGTGTTGCTCTATGATATTTTTGCATATAAGATTCTCATGATTTTTAGGGATTGGATCATGTAATACCATAATATCATCTTCACTAATCGGAGAGATATTAAGAGAAGGGAAAAGTTTATTTTTTTCCATAATCTCATTGTCTTGGTTCAAAGTATCTACCCTAGTAGGAGAGTTTTGAGAAAGGTGACAATCAAGAGAGTCATTACATGTCAAAGCTTCATCATAATTAGGGGAATCATGAAGGAGAGAACAACTAGTATTTGCATGGGTGTCAATGAGTGGATCTTCTTGTTCAAATAATGCCTTCCAATTGTTAGAAATACTAGGAAGGAGAGAAATAATGTTATAGCTTTCAATCATTAGGTTTCTTAATATCAACATATTCTCCTCAAAAATGTGTTTGTTATGATCATTTAGGAAAGTATTGTCACAAATAGGGGAATTGTTGTGAGATGAATCTATGGTCTCATTTTCATTGTGTGTTGTTGGATCATCATAATTACTTAGTGTGAAATCCTCTTATGTAGTAATGCCATGCCGAATAGGAGAGGTAAGAGGAGAGAAACAACTCAGATGTTCACAACTCATCAATTGGTTCTTCTAGCACTAAAATATATGCTTCACAAGTGTGAGAGATAATAGGAGAAGAACAAATGGAAGCGTTATGATTATCTAAGGTTTCTTTTTCTAAACTAACCTCATCCACCAAAGGTGAACTAGGAGAGGGATCTATGATGAACAAAAAGAAAGGGGAAAGGACCTCAAATTCATATGCCTTTAACAAAATTTTCTTACAACATGTAATGATATCTAAAAAGAGAACATGCAAGATGATAACTATAGAATTTTGTAATGAAAAAATGATGCAGTAATTAATCTACAAACTTGAAAGGTAACAATGTGAAAGAAAATATTGAAATGAAGAACAATGTTTTAGATTTCCAAGGTGACAATTAACTATTTATGAGATATAACAAGATGAGAATGCAAAATTGAAAGTGAAAATATGTATGAAATGAGCCAATTAATGCTAAATTTCATGAAATGCATGTGACATAAATGCAAATAATTGATATATATAGGTTAAGGCACCAATAAAAAGCCTAAAAACAAGGTTCTAAATTTTGGAAATGTTGTTTTAGGGGTCAAAAGGGACTGATTCACCCAAGTTGGCGAATTAGTCCCAATATGGAATTTTGCAAATTTTTTGGAAATATTAGGCTGATTTTAAGGAATTTTGATAACCAAGCATAGATTTAAATGAAAAAATGTAGAATTTCAGGGAATCTAAATGAATTTAGATGCTGCAAATGCAACCTAAATGCATTTTTTGTGAATGCAAATTTTAAAATCTAGCATGCAAATCCTAATGCAAAATAAATACAAGTCTAGATCTATGATAAAAGACACCAAATCAGAAAGTAAAAGTATTCAGAAATTTGGGTTCACCAAAATGAACCATAGATTTTTGGACCCAATTGAATCTCTAACTCTTAGAGGGTTTTCACCCAAAAGGAGAGAGATTAGATCCAAAAATGCTAACTAGTTCATTCAAATAAAGGATGTGTGTGATATTGTATGATGTAAATGAAGTGATTTAAGTGTTGATAAACTATTAAATTGATCAAACATGCATGCAAAATCTAAGAATTAAGAAAAGTTTGAAAACACATTGTGTATTGCAATAATGAACTAGAAACTTAGGTAAATGGAAACAAAATATAATTAGATTTAACATAGTGCACTTGAAGGTAGAATGAAGTTTTTGTAAGGTTTAGGAATGTCTCTGAAACTTCTATAAATGGCCAATAGGATTTATTCACCAAGCATGGCGAATCAGTCCTACTTCTAAAATCTTCTAGAAACCTATTTCTGACTACCAAGAGTTGAAATCTCAAAAAATCAATTTTTAGGCCTATAGGTGAAACTAATTTTCCAAGGGTGGAAAATTAGTCCACCTACAAAAATCTGGAAAATCAGAGGAAGATTTTGTGGAGTTAGATTTGCAATTTTGCTTCCTACAGGTCTCTTCTTCTGAAACTACCAAAATCAGGTCTGAAAGTAACTTTTTGTTGATGATTTCACTTAAATGAGGGGAATAATACTTGAATGAATTTTAAATGTAATATTCAATGATTCTCAAGCTTCCAAAGGACCTAAATCTGCATACAAACAACACAAGAAGAGAGATTGTTGATTGTTAAGGCATGGGGGTTTGCCTTGGTCAAACCCCATTTAGGTAATTAAAAAAAAATGATGAAATAAGTGAATAAGACATGAAATAATGGAGTAGATTACCTTAAAATGCTGATTGATCTTGGATGTCTGCTGCAATACATGAAAAACTAGCCCTTAAATGCTTTAGAATGCTAACTTGAAGAATTTTAATGGAGAAATCTCAACTTGCTTGACTTGTAATAGAAGATGGATGATGAATTGATTATGAGAGTTATAATAATGAGATAAGATTGAGAGATGGATGTAAAATGGAGATAAAAACACTTATTCATAGTCAATTGTGCCTTAGTACCTGATTATACTACATCACAGGCCGACACTCAGTGAAAATGAACTTTAAATCTCACTTTTTCTCGCTTAAGGGTCAAAATGGGGGTCAGATAGGACTCATTCACCAAGCATGGAAAATGGGTCCCACTTGGATGGGACTCATTATCCAAGCATGGTGAATGGGTCCCATAGGGGCCATTCTGACACCTATGAAGCTTAGGAGATAGGAAATAAGGTTTAAAATTTTATCTTGTTAGGTGTTTGATCAATTAAAGCCTCACGATGCATTATATGGGTGAAATAGGACCTGTTAGTGATGATGTAAATTTTTGAATAGGGATTGGGACATATAAATTAATGTGAAAGTGTAATTAAATGTACTTTACAACACTAAAATTAAGCTCTACATAACCTATAAATGCACAAGAATGAATGTGAATGTGTAAATCACATCACAACACTAGTTTTTCATTAAGTTCACATTAAGAATATTCTATATTGATTAATAATGTTATCAAATGTGTTGGAATAGGTCTATTAAGTCTAGAAAATCATGAAATCATCTTACAAGACTTTACAACATCTTTACAAGACATCAATAAAAACATGTTATTTGATTTGTATGGGTCCAAGACCTAGTGTGGACACATAAAATTCCTCACAACACTAGATTAGGGCCTCATTAAGTCCATTTATCATGAATTAATCCCATGTCAGGAAAAGGGTACAATTTTAAACAATAAAAGTACAAAGTTAATACTGATGTATGCTCTCACTTTCTCATGTCAATGCTTGACATCCATGTTCCCAAGCTATTGATTTTCCACCTATTGCTTGAGATAATTCTGAAGAAATACTTGGGAAGGCTCAGAGAGGTGGTGGAAAATGTTGCATTTTGTATAGGCTTGCCAATTGTGAGTGACCTCGAAAAGTTAGTTAAACAAGACACAATAGTAACATGGGTGTCATTCTTGAGTGGTTTCTGCATACAGTCACAAGAAGAGCATCATCAAAGGGTAATCCATGCATGCCACTCCTATTTCACTTGTACAACATGGTGCCTTTCTATGACATTGACTAGTATACCAACTTTAGGAACCTGATGTTCCCTCTATCTCTCGCCATTGCTCTTGCGGATGCTACTATTGGTCCTACTGATGAAGAAATTCTAAACATTTTTTTTATGCCTCTCTTGCCCCTTCCCGTTACTAGAAAACTTTAATGCTTTAATAAATATTCATTTTGTTAATATGTTGTGTATATACGCCTAGAAAAAAGGCTTTATCATAGATAGATATAAAGAAGATACATAATATATGTAGATATAGTCTAAAAGTGTGGTTTTTGTGCCATTTTTACAATGTACTTATCGAAGTATATAAATATAATTAAAATAAAACTTATATTATCATTTTGTCTCCTTTTCTTTTAGATTTTGGAATGTGGGTTCTCTTTTTCTTTTCCTACATATATTTGTTCACTTGAACTTTTCATATGGGTGTCATTTTTCTCTGCTTCATTGGTTTCTTTTCGTTCTCTCTACCCTTTGCAATAATGGGTTCCATTTGTTTCTGCTTCCTCGCACTATAGAATTCATTATTGATAGACTGGCAGACAAATTGAAAGGAAAAAAATAATTACACTACTCATATATTTAAACTAGTAGAATAATTGTGAAGCTTAATTGAACAATTTTAGGTGAATTCTATTGACATGAATCCCCAATGCTTCTTGCTCCATGTTTTCCAATTCAAATTCATTATGCTGCATGCATTGAATT
Source organism: Sequoia sempervirens (assembly GCA_007258455.2). Lineage (NCBI taxonomy): Eukaryota > Viridiplantae > Streptophyta > Pinopsida > Cupressales > Cupressaceae > Sequoia > Sequoia sempervirens. The sequence goes on from VDFB02353493.1 coordinate 59,098,145, forward strand.
ATTTTGAAAGGGCCTTCCCAAAGGTTGTCAAACTTTCCATGTTGGTCTGGATTTCTAGCCCTTTCGTTGAATTTTAGCACTAAGTCCCCACACTTTAGGCCTTGGTCTAATACTTTCTTGTCAAACCATCTCTTAACCACCCACTAGCAGTTGGACATGGCTATCAGGGCCCTTTCACTTTTTTCTTAAACTTCTAGCAACTCAGTGAACTACACCTCCATGGTGTCATTTTGTTCTACCTCAAGAGATTTGAGCAATCATAGTGTCAGAATCTCCATGGAGATAGGAAATAGTACTTCATTCCCATACACTAGATCATACAATGAAGTATTGAGGACTTACTTGGGAGTTATATGATCCACCCATAGTGCATCCTGAAGGTTTTTATGCCATTCTTGATGGTGTTCTGACCCGGTTGTTTTGATGAGTCAGACTATTTTTTTGTTAGTCAACTCAGTGAGGCCATTCCCCTATGGGTAGTAATTTGACGTTGTTTCCAAGAATATGCCATGCACAAGTGCAAATTGACATATCTGAAAGCATAAGAAATCCTTGGCATTGTCAGAGATGATGGTTTTGGGTGGGTTGAATCTCATCACCAGCTCTTCGAGGAAGTCCACTATCTCTGCTTCTATCACAATCTTCAGCGCATGGCTTTGATCCACTTGTTGAAGTAGTCCCTCACCATTAGAATACAATTGTGTTCGGTGTTGGAAGAAGGGATGATCATCCCAGTGAAATCAAGGCCCCATTGCGCAAATTGCTCATCAACCACTACTGGATTGTGGGGCATTATAGAGTTTTTTCTTCTTCCTACAAAGAATTGGCATTCCTTGTAGGATTTTACCAAGGAGTATGATTTTTTGAATAGCCTAGGCTAGAAGTACCCAGTGCACATGATTTTGATGGTTGTGGTATTTGTAGAGAAGTGTCCAACTGCGTGACTATTGTGGAAAGTGTCGAGAATCATCTTCTCTTGCTCCTTGGTGACACTCTACAAAAAAACACCATTGAAGTTCCTTTTGAAAAGGACCCCTTCAATGAGAACATATCCATTATTTTTAGTCAGTAGAGTCTTCTTTGTTGAGAAGCAAGGCCCAATGGATATCTTTTTGTGTGCATGAATCTCACCTTGTCCGCCAGCTAGCAGGCTTCAAATTTAGACTCACTAGTTAGAACTAGCTCTAGTAAAGCTCTTCATTGGATGTCATTTCTTCATCATGTGCTAGATATCTACATAGTCCTCTTCCTCAGGCAGTCTTTGTAGGCTTGAAATCAATGTCGTATTCAAGGATCTTAGTGATCCAATTAGCCCTCTTTTCAATGATTTCTCCCTCCATGATGTACTTGTGGACACTAGAATGTGCGACATAAAAAATCACCTTATAGCAAGATATTAGGTGTTGAAACTTCTTGAGTCCCTTGACTATTGTGACGGCTTGCCTCTTGATGAAGTTGTAGTTCATTTCATATTCCTTCACGGTCTAAGAGTGAAATGCTATTTGATGTTCTCCCTTTCCTTCATCATCCTTTTGAGTTAAGGCAATAGCAATACTTGACTTGCTACTTAATACATACATTATGAAGTCTTGTGATAGGTCTGGTTTGACTAGCACATGAGCTGAGGAAATAGCATCCTTAACCTTCTCAAAGGTTTCTCTAGCTTCTTTAGTCATTTGAATAATTGATCCTTTCTCATTATAAGGGTGATTGATCTAATTATTCTTGCAAAATTTGAAATGAATTTGCTCACAAAATTTACCTTCCCCTAGAAAGATTGGACTCCTTTCTTGTTGACTAGTAGGGGAAGTTCTTTGATTGCTTTCACCCATTCGGGATCAATTACAATTCCTTGTTTGGACACTACGTGTCCCAATATCTTGCCTTGTGGCACTTCAAAGACACATTGTTTTGGGTTTAGGGATACCTTGAACTCCTAGAATTTTTTGAAAACCATCTCAAGGTGATTAAAGTGATCAACAATATGTTTGGAGAATATAGTCAGGTCATCCAAATGGACTAGGATAATCTTGTTAATCAATTCATTGAAAGCAATATCCATGGCCTGCTAGAAATTGGCTCCTATGTTTGAAAGGCCAAAAGGAATTTTAACATATACAAATGTTCCCCACTTGGTAGTGAACATTTTTTTGTGACAGTCCTCTTCTTTGAACCAGATATGATTGTAACCAGAGAAGCCATCTAGCAGAGAAAACATTTCTAACCCTGCCACTATCTGAAAGATTAACTCCATAGAAGGCAATGGGTACTAGTCTTTTAGGGATGCTCTATTCAGGTTTCAGAAGTTAACACACAAGAGGATATATTCATTCTTCTTTTGGATTGGAACCAGGTTGCATACCCATGTGTTGCACTTAATTGAGAAGATAGTTTGAGAATGAATTAGCTTTTTCAACTCTTGTTCCATTAAGGCTTCAATCTTCGGATTCACTGGCCTTTGTTTTGGCAGATGAGTTTTGCAGCTTTCATCAGTTGTATTGTATATTGGATGATGTTGATATTATATCCCTTGAGATCATCATATGACTAGGCCACTACTCCTTGATATTTCTAATGAAAGTTGATGAGCCTCTTTTTTATCACGATGTGGAACATCTTTCCCAACTTTGAGCTTTCTTCCTTCTCTGACCTAAAGGTCCACATAGTCACTTTTGTTTGCTACAAAATTCCTTTTTATAATTTCTTGCATTGTCACAATTGAAAAGGTTTTCAAGAGTGACAAGTCCCTTCAGAAGATTATTAGACCTTAGCTAAATGATTTTTCCATTGTAGGCCTCGACAATCTTCAGTTGGAGTTGGTTATAAAATTCTCCTGACTATTGGATGAATGAGGTGATGTGCTCATCATTTTCAAATACCTACCAATAATAATCATTATCTAGAATTTATAGTTGCACTATCACTCATACAGAGTGTTTTTTATGAATTAGGTCAAAGACAAGGTCAAACTGAGATTTGATTGCGGCCATGCGGTCCACATCAAAATTTTGTTCTCGGGGCATTGTCTAAATGTTGAAGGCTTCAAAACCCTCTATCAGGTCCTAGACTCTATGTCTATAGGATCTCATGCAAACATTATTGGCTATAGAAATCCCTCATACTTGGTTGACTACTAGTTTAGAATCTCTGAACACCATTAATTTCTTGATGCCCATCCACTCTGCAAGTCTTAGACCTTGTACTAGGCCTTCATATTCAACTTCATTATTTGAACAAGAGAACTGGAAGTGGAAGGACCAAAGTTTCTTTTCATTGTTTGGGCATATTAAACATATCCAAGCTCTTGCACCCACTTTTCATCTTGCTCCATCAAAGTGCAGTGTCCATAGCTCAGAAACTTGATCACTTTTAGGTTCCTTTATGACCTTCATAAGCACTTGATCTTCATCATAGATGACATAGGTTCCTAACCTAGTAGCATGATAGTTTCTGAAAGGATCAATGTCTATATATTCAATCAAGAGAACTTCCTCTGAATCGGTTTAATCTTCGGTCACTTTTTCATCTTCTAGCAACTTTGTACAATATGTTTCCTCCTTAGTGAAAGAGGTATGAGGAGCCTCAAAGTTGATCATAGCTTCATCAACCACATGTTCTAAATGTAGAGCTTCATACACTATTTTCATTTTCACCCCATGCTTGGTCCTTAGCACCAAGTGTGACTAGTCCAAAGAAAGATACCCTCCTATCTTTGAAGTAAATTCTTAGGATAGACAAAGATCAAACATGGGGGGAACATCTATGATCACAATTTGCAAAACTGTGATGCTAGGGTAGGAGAATAGAGTCAAGGGGAGGTCTTTGATGACACCTATGGTTTCAACTTTGTTCCCATAAAACTACATAACCCCCCTCTTTAAAGATTCATAACTAAGTCCTAGGGCTTCAACTATTTGCTTGGCCATGACAGCAGTGCTAGCACCAGAGTCAATCATGGAATTGTGTAATAATTTCTCTCCCACAATAAGGGTTGGGAAAGAAGGTTTTGGTTTTAGCTTATCTCGAACCTCAGTAGAGACTTCCTCTATTCTATTCATGAGAATTTTGGTAGGAGGTGATGGATCAATAGCCTTTCCATTGAGCGATTTATCTATTGGCTAAATGATTGGATCCTCCTAGAGAGGCTTCTATACCAATGTCTTCTAGTCTGGAATAACTAATATATCCTAAAAAAGACACATTAGTGGATGATTTTTTCAACTGTTCCACCACATTGAATTTTGGCAGATTTGGAGGATTTTTCTCCTTAGCTCTGTTTATGGGTATGTGCAGGATCATCATGGAAAAAATAGGCCCTTAAGTGGCAAAAAAATTAGAAAAATCAGAGTTAGGAAACTTGACATAAAAATTTGAATAAGTTATCTATATTATTTGAAAAATATGTAAGAATAGAATCTGTAGAAAATTGAATGTAGTTTTGAAACTACTAGGTTTAGTTTAAAAAATAATAATCTATTTGGTGAAAATTTGAAATTTCAATGCAGTAGTACTTAAATCTCAGGGAAAAAATAAGAAGTAGGTGTCTATCTAACCACCTTAACCACAATAAAATTATACTATTTTTTTATAATATTCTAGATATAAGTAGAGGAATCATGTCCCGATGTGATGTATATTTTTTTGTAATTTTTTTCAAGTAAATAATTAATTATGAATTTTTTATCACAATTTTTAAAAAATATAAAAACTCGTATGTCTAACCACCTTAACTTGGTCAAAACTTCATGAAATTCATTTTTTTCTTTTTTTAATCCTATAGTATGTGAAACATAGAATATGATGCATGTTTCAGATTCAAAAAATGCAATATTTTTTTAAAGTTATAGATGTTTTTCAATCAGCCTATCAATCAGGACTTAGTCATAATTCAGTTAGAAAATTAATAATAATTATTTATTAAATTCAAAGTAAACCATAATTTATATTGGTGGAAAGCTAAGAATCTCCTTTGAAAACCCTTTTCGTTTCATCAATTTTGGGTTAAAAAAAAGTTGTCAGCCACATACCCTACATATACCCATCATATCGCCACTTTTTGGCCCATCATGATCCTGCACATACCCTTATAATAGTTTCCCTTTGTAGGGGACATGGTTGTACCATTGTTGAGGTACTAGGTGTTTGGTTGGAAGTAATTTTGGGTTGTGGACTAGCTGATTGTAGAATGGCTAGTTCACTTATGAATCTCCTCTTTGAGCGAGTGTTCTAATCAGACTGCACTTTTAGGGTTTTTGATGTGGGTGCATCATTGGCAAGCACTACCTCTTCTTCTTCCATCCATAACAAGAGTGTGTGATTGGAAGCAATATATGTTTCTTGCTCCAAGGACATCCCTTGTATTTGTATGGTGAGCACCACATTTTCCATTTGCAAAGAGGCATGTACCTAACCTCCATGGTCCAGTCGATGCACCTTGGTTGTGTTGTTCTACCACTTTTTTTTTGCAGTTTACTACATCTAGGCAATTTTGGGGCATATATGCATCCCCACAGGGGAAGCACCAAGGGTTGATGACATCAACTATATTGTTTTTCCCCACTGTCAGCTCTCTACTCAAGGGGGCATATGTGCATTCCCACAGGGGAAGCACCAAAGGTTGATGTCATCAACTATATCATTTTTTCCCACTGTCAGCTCTCTGATCAAGCTCGGGTTAGCACTTTGTAGTGGAGTGGGTATTAGAAATATCTAATTAGTTGTTTGAGCATGCAGGTTTGTGTGAGAGCCTCCTTGGAATTGGTTTTTTTGGTAGGAAGATCTTTCATCTTGATAATTTTGATAGGTTGGCTTCAGAGGCACAGAATGGTTTCGGTTGATAGTAGTTATTTCATTAGAAATAGCCTGCAAGATCTCCTTGATGTCACTTATTTCATCCTTTGAAGAGTCAGATTTGGAAGCAACATTCTATGGTGTGACTGAATATGTGTACATGGATTGAGGAGGAATAGGTGCACTGGTAGATGGCATCCCTTGGGTGGGAACTGACATCCTGGGGAACATGGGCATGATGGGCCAAGGTAGAAACTTTCCAGCATTTATCAAATTGTTATTCTCTTTGATTATGAATATGAACCTAGCAGAGTGGTTCTACTAAGAGACTAGATCATCATCGAGATGTTGGTGTTGATGTATTTTAGGTAAAACATGAATTCCAAGTCAATCGGTAGGTGGATAGAAACCTAAATTCTTTGCCAAGTTATATTGAACCATGCATTGAAGTCAGTCATGGCTTCATATGGGGTGAACTTTATGATTTATAGCTGATGATATTGTGAAGACCTGCCTCCATCATTCGAGAATCTTTCATAGAAAGGGTATCCAAGTTGATCCCAAGTAGTGATGGTATTAACTTGTAGTTTGTGGTACTAATCTAGTGCCTTACCTCTAAAAGAGGCTGCAAGCAACCTTAGTGCCACATTTTGGTCTACAACAATATGCACCAGACATACATCCACCACATCTTCCAAATGTTTGGATGGTGTTCTTGAGCCATCTTCAGTAAACTTAGGTATATATTTTAAAGTAGAGACATGGATAGTGGTGCAAATGTCAGGTGCTACTGGTGCTACAAGAGGACTTCCAACATCCCATGCCACATAATTTATGTATACACCTAAAAAATGGTCTGGAGAATATAATTAATTAAATAATGATTTATTTGATTAATTAATCCTAAATTCATCTACTTAGTAAATAAATAAAAATATTTATTTATATTAAATTCACTATTAATTCTTTTATTTTATCATATTATTTTCCTCTTAATTAAATAAAAAAAATTAAATACTTTGTTTTATTTAATCATTATTATTTCTTCTATACTTTATCCATTAAATTATATTCATTAAATTAAATACACAACTTCAATAATTTGTGTTATTTAATTATCTTATCATATTCTTCTTTATTAAATGGGAAAATATCAAATATTTGTTTTATTTAATTAAATATTCCTAATTTTCTGATTTGAATAAATCAAATATATTTAAATAAATGCATAAATCAAATCCCTCTATTCACTCACCAATAAAATTATATTTTTTCAAATCTAATTAATTTAATTGTCATTCACAGGAAAAGCCTCATGGACAAACCTGCAAACAATCCTCTCAATATTCTACCTCAAATATTTCCTTTCATCTTTCCTGGTGTTTTCATGGGGAGGAACAATTCCCGGTGATCAACTCCACCTTCTCATCTTGTACCATTCAAATATCTAGATTTAATCTTAGCCTCTATTGTGTTACCCCTGTGCAAAACTATTATCGTAAATCTATATATACATCCTTCTGAAGCATGAAAATGATCCTAGAAATCCCAATTTATGCAAACTTACTCTACAAGAATGCAACCAATAAATCATAAGCATTAGCATTAGCATTTTAGTGTCATCATAGCATCATGGCATAAGTAGATTTCATATCACGACAACATCATTTTTTTTACTATAGCTTCCTTTTATCAGTTTTCATTAGGATAGTTTACAGTGGCTCCATATCATCTAGAAATCATTCTTAATCATCACATCATTGCATTTAGCATCCATTATGTTTTCTAGATAGGTAATTTAAATAGTTACGGTGCTTACAAATCTGAGAGCTTTTGTAACTTGGTAAATCTTTAGAGATAGGAGACAATGAGGCATCTTCAGGCTTTTCAACATTTTAAATTAGTTTAATTCATGTTAATCTTGATCTAATGTCTTATTAAGAAGTGTTTTAGTTGTTCTTTTACTTTTTACTTTTTCACACTTACATTCTGGTGCCCACTATGGGGCCGTACCCCATGTTTTTAACAAGTTTTTCTAGCAATTTTTTGTATAGGAATCTGGTGTAATTTGTTTTAGCACAATTGAAAGATTCTATAGCGCTTCTGAGGAAAATTATAGCGCTTTGGAGGACTGTTCTAGCACTTTTGAGGAAAAGTATAACGTTTTGGAGGACTATTTTAGCGCTTCAATTCTATAATCCAACATAGGCCAACTGTAACATCCAACATATTTTTTAGCATGTTTCTAAAATCATATAGCACTTAGGTCTATCTCTATAGCACTTTTGAGCACTATCATAGCGCTTTTGTGTAATTCATTTTCTGGATCTAATGCATCCATGGCCAGTAAAATTCATTTCTTCAGTTGGATTAAAAAGAATCAATCTTAGATAGACACTTCTTTAGTTGGTTTAAAATGAATCAATCCTAGGATAGTCACATTTTCATTTGGATTAAAATTTTACCAATCCAAGGTAGTCACCAAACTTTTTCAATTTGGAATTTAAAAATGAACACCATGTATTTTTGTGAAACATCTTCACTATGAAGCAACATCTTCACATAGATTAGAAATTTTTTGTTTGGGCTCTAAAAATTGAACAAGTGATTTTTGTGTTTGTATGGTTGATAGGCATATGCTCACCCCTTAACTTGGTGATCCAAAAAGGAAGAATCATCCTTTTTATGCATTCTTCAAGTTTTATTACATCCTTTAGAAGGCCTGTCATAGTGGGAAAAAGTACTCACCCTATGGGAACGATCTAAGTGGGTTCAAACCAAAGCCAAGTTTTTCCACCCCACTATAAAATTTAAAGAAAATTTGGGGAAACCCACTTTTTCCAGAAGTGTGCAAGATAACCATCAATACAACCTTTGTTCTAAATTTTGAGAGGTCTCCTAAGGGAGTTTATTATTTCCGCTCTGAATGAAAACCATTTCTAAGAACCTAGTGTAGTATCCAGCCGAGTCAGTAGCCAGACATTGTAATACTCGCAGTGCAAGGGGAGGGAAGAATCTTCCCCCAAGACACTCACCATATAATTTACAAGGACAGTTTGCTCAGGGGATGAAGAAATCTAACCTTGAGTATGGGCCTGGAAAAGAAAAAAACATGGGCGCCCTCTAGGGGGTGACACAGTTGTGTGAGTCGATGCAATTTTAAGTTGTGGGCTGTTGAGTATAATGATGACCTTTTGACTATTAAGAGTGAGTCTGTCTGAAGTGTTCTATTGTTATCAAACTAGTGAAAATAGCACCATTCATGGTTCTTTTCAACATACACTATCTGTTTAGATTATAGCTCTTAAAAAAAATTGTCTTCATTTGAGTGTTATGTATTCCAAAATCATTAAAATTCAAATAAAAGATCATCCTGAAAAATAGAAACAACTTGGACAAAAAAAAACTAAGAACATATGATTAGAGATTGTAAAACCACTAAATTTATCACAAAATCTCTTGCTAGAAGAAATAGAAAACCCAATACACCACTTAGTTACAAACGTCTTTTACAAAGACGACATTTCTTATATGAGAATAGGAAAACTTTGCTTCATCATAGAACTTTCCTCCATAGGTTTCATGATTTTGATAGGGGTTACACTGATGATTATGCTATAGAACATTTTAATTCACAAGCTTATATTCAGAGAAGTTCTCTTTCACAAGAATCTAACCATAGTCAATGTATCTATCAATCCTCCATTCCACAACTCGCCATAGAATACTCCAACAGACTTGACTAGTTTTTATGATAGATAAATCTTTGGAAACCTTAGGTGGACATAAAAAATAAAGGAATTACCACCTTATGACCATTTGGAAACCTACAAATCCCATTCAACAACTAGGCTTTATACCACCTATCATACAACCTAGCCTTACACATCTTGAAAATGGGAAAACTGACATTATTAGTAACTTGAGGGCATTTATTTTTGAGGAAAAAAAACACCCGATCAGTTTCTTACAACATTCATCATTATAAACGAAGAAGAATAAAAGACAAACATAGTAGTAGGAAGACCCATGTTACTACCTCTCGCCTGGGAATAAGCAATGAGGGTATGTACAAGATCATCATGGAAAAAACTAGCCCTTAAGTGGCAATGAAAATTCAAAAAAATCAGAGTTAGGCAACTTGACATAAAAATTTGAATAAGTTATCTATATTATTTCAAAAATATGTAAGAATAGAATCTATGGCAAATTGAATATAGTTTCTAAACTACTAATTTTTTTTTATTTTTTTTTTTAAGTTTATTTGGTGAAAATTTGAAATTTCAATGCAGTAGTACTTAAATTTTAGGGAAAAAATAAGAAGTAGGTGTCTGTCTGACCACCCTAACCACAATAAAATGATAATATTTTTTTATAATATTTTAGATATAAGTAGAGGACTCATGTCCGATGTGATGCATATTGTTTTGTAATTTTTTCCATGTAAATAATTAATTATGAATTTTTATTACAACTTTTAAAATATATAAAACTTCATGTCTGACCACCTTAACTTGGTCAAAACTTCCATGAAATTCTTTTTTAATTCTATAGTATGCAAGCATAGAATGTGACGCATATATTGGATTCAAAAAATATGATACCGTTTGAAAGTTATAGATATTTTTCAATCAGCCTATCAATCAGGAATTTAGTCGTAATTCTAATAGAAAATGAATAATAATTATTTATTAAATTCAAAGTAAAGAATAATTTATATTGGTGGAAATTTGAGAGTCTCCTCTACAAACCCTTTTTGTTTCATCAATTTTGGCTAAAAATAAAGTCGTCGGCCACATGGATGAAGTCTAGAAAAAAAAGGTGAGTTGTCAAACACATTTTTTGCATTGACTTCTTAGGATTGGCATGTCCAAGCCAAATACAAAAGCAAGCCTAAGGCTAATCCCTAGGCAATAAATTCTTTGTCAAAAATATCAGATATATGTTTCAAATTGGATATTTGTTTTGAATCGGATATCCGATTTAGTTTATATATGATTTTAAAAAATGTTTTATACTTTATAATATATGATTTAGAAAATGCAATAAATATTTTATAGTTTATTTTAATATATCTAGTTTAAAATATACAATATAGTTTATAATTTAATATATAATATATTATATTACTATGTATAATATTTAAATATTATTTCTATATTTTAGTTAATGTATATATATATTACTAATATATAAAATATTATATAACTAATTAATATTACTAACATATAAAATATTTAATATTATCTCTTTCCTCTCTCTCTCTCATTATTCCCCTCCTAATTCTCTCTCCCTCTCTATACCCTTCTTCCCCTCTTCCCCTCTCCCTTCCCCCTCCTAATTCTCTCTCTCTCTATCTCATCTCTCCCTCCTACCCCCTCTCCCTCTCTCAAGGACGTCTCCTTCTCACTCCTATGTCTCTCCAC
>VDFB02353493.1:59110226-59178671 GCA_007258455.2 Sequoia sempervirens
ACTAAAATTATACCGTTACAAGTATCATAATTTTTTTTCAAATGAATTAGATATCAGATCATAATGGATATCGGATTTGTGGGCCATAGAAAAGCCCCATGTGGGCCGTTTTGTGCATTCCAACAGACCCTACATTTTGTTTGCAGGCGACACACACACAGTTTCAGACAGGAAGAGACAAAGATCAACTTTTTTGGAGCATCTTCTATTGAAATTTGTCATAAGCAATGATTTTTAGCATCTTTTATGAGGTATAATGGGGAGAAGCAGTCGTCAGAAGCAAAAACGTAAGAGAAAGCTTACAAAAGAAGAAATTGAAGCATATAGACAAAGAGATAGAAGAAGTCATGGGAAGAGAGACAAGGTATAAATATTGGTGAACAACCCTATGGTCTTTCAAGTGAAGAGGAAATTGAAGATGTTCAAGGTGAAAATGGGACTTGAATATGTTGAACATGATATTCAAATTAGGAATGGAATTATTGAAATTGATAATGAAAATGTTCAAGGTGAAAATGTTGGATTTGAAGATGTTGAACATGATATTGAAATTGGGAATGAAAATATTGAAATTGATAATGAAAATGTTCAAGGTGAAAATGTTGGATTTGAAGATGTTGAACATGATTGAAATTGGGAATGAAATTATTCAAATTGATATTGAAAATGTTCAAGGTGAAAATGTTGGAAATGGAGATTTTGAACATAATATTGAAGCAAGTGTAAATTATGTTTCACCAAATTACATGAGAAATGAAGAACCTTGTATGGAAGAAAGACATATTCCAATTTCAAGACCTTCAAGAACCCCTAAATGGTTACTTGAATTTGATGCGAACATTATAAATAATTTTGAATGCAAGAGGTCAACACGAACTATTCGGTTGTGGGCTAGAAGACTTTTCAACCAATATTTTAGTGATAAGACATTGACCGAGCAATGCCAAATTTTTGTACAATTGCTAAAGATGCAAAAGATGATACTTTTTCTAGCAAAATTGAAGATTCGTGTGAACAAGAAGACCAAAAAAAATTCTATTATTGTCAAAAATATTTTTAATGCTCTTGAGTCTATTGGAAAAATTAACAAGGAAAAGGATAAGAGAGCTGCTCAGAGAGTCATTACAACTTCCCTAGTAAGTCATAAATTGAAAAAGGCTCGCTTTATGAGACAAACTTGTATTTAAATTGACATAAATCATAAAACTTTGGATAGATCACTTGCAAGAAGAGAAAGAATAGATGATCCTCTTCAAAATGATACATGGGCTTTTTCCGGGAGGCTTCCACATGTTGATAAGAAGCTAACTGATAATGTAAAGCAAGTAATTCAACAATTTTGGCATGATAACTCTAGAGTATCACCCAATGCAAAGGATGTTTTAAAGTTAAGAATTGGCAATCGAGACTGGACACCGCATCCTAAACATTTCTTGGAATCAAGCCAAACAATGTTCAAATTTTTTATTGAAACACATAAAAATATGGAAATCTTGCAAAGAACTTTTGAGGGTTTGAAGCCATTTTATTGTGTGCCTCTTAAGATTCGTAATACTTCTTGTTGCAAATACCATGTGGAGTTTTCAATGTACCATGAGCTATTATGCTATATCCGTTCTACTTTGCATACTAATGAAATGTTGCAGGAGTGTGGTGCAATGCATCTTCTGAAATCATCAATGGACTTGCTAGATCTATTTTTTATGTTCTAGAGATGATGGTTAATTTTTCTATAGAAATGATTGTTTGAATGCAAAGTGCTCACAATGTGGTGGCTTGTCAAAGTTTGTTCAATTTTTTCATGAGAGTTCTGAACATAAATTTGGAAAGAAGCTTGTTAAGAAAAAGAGATATGAGATAGTCAAATAAATTTTGCAAAGTGGAGGTGAAGGTTCTAGATGTGAGTTGGTTACAAAAGAATGCAGTGTTGCTGATTTTATTTTAGATTTTAAGGACAATATTTTCTACAAGTATGCAAGGCATAGTCTTAGGTCTCAGTGGTTGGATCAAAAATTTAGGATGTGTACTCTTTTCCAATTGGCACTATTATATTAGTGGTTGATTTTGTAGAAAACTACACATTGCAACCACAAAATGAGGTACAATATCAGTATTACAATTCCATTCAGATTGCTATTTTTGTCCACATAACATTTAGACATGCACCTGATAGTATTGAGGAGGACCAAAAGATAATTAGAGAGTATCATTTTTATATGAGTGATGGTAGATCTCACTCGTCTAAGTATGTACAACATTGTTGCGAGAAATTTTTTAAGTTCTTGCAGGAGCATGATATAGCATTGGGACGACATCTAATTTGGTTAGATAATTGCACAGGTCAATTCAAGAATGCTTGTATGCTTTATTGGTTGAGTAGAATGCATGTAGAGAGGGTTTTATCTCATATTTGGAGTTTTTTTGAAGATGGACATGGGAAAGGGGAGCATGATGGAGCAGGTGCATGCATAAAGAGAGCTCTAGTTAAGGAGCAATTGAAGATTTCATGAGCAAAATTCAGCGATGCACGTTCTATAGTTGATTGGTGTAGTTCAACATTGTCATAGGGAGGGACACTTGATTCAATAGTGGACAGATTCTTTTGGTTTGTCGAGGAGGGTATAGTTGGAGGCATATTGGATTGTCATACAATCAAATATTCTTCAAAGATGCATTCACTTCGAAGCTCAAATGCAGGAACATGGACCATTTGGACACAAGAGTTGGCTTGTTTTTGTTAGAGTTGTATTCAATGCGAGTGGGATCAATGCAAGTCAAGTGAGTGGGTGGATACATGGGTACCACAATATCTAACTACTTTATCTCAAAAAATATCCATGATAAATGACACAATGGAAAGTTCAATTGATTATGACCTGCTTTCAGATCTACTAAAGCTAAGACATATTTTTGCAGTTGTTGCACCATAGGGGAATGAAGAGAGATCAGACTATTGGTTGGCTCGATGTGTGTGGGTAAAGCATAAGCTAACACAACCAATGTAATATGATGATGGTTTCATGTGTCCTACAGGTTCAATTGTGGTTGTAGGAACTTGGTTGCAAACATACATGATTAGAAAGAATGGCATACCTGCATTTGAAGACTACGAGAAACACAAAACCATTCTCATGTATTCACACCTTGTTATAGCAACAAATGTTAAGTTGTTGAAGCATCATGCCATACCAAAGACAAAACAACTATGGACACTTAGTAATGTTGATCATGAAGCAATATTTAATACTCTTAAGCAAAGAGATGACCCTTCAGGCATACTTGAATAGAATTTTCAAGAATGGAAGGTAGAATGCTTATGTTCATTATGATTAAGTTCATTAGTGTTCTTTATTTAATACTTATATTTTATATACTATTGCAATGTAGGTGTCTTTAATAGTGATATTTGTATGCATTTTTGTGATATTTTTGGCAAGATTGATCATGGACTTACTACAACAATAGCCAACTCTGATCCTTTAGAAGAGGTATGCATCTTTTATAGTTTGCATCACCAACTCATCATCATTCAAGTTGTTTAGATTAATATAGATATGTTAGTCTAATCATCTTTTCTATTGTGACAATACAAATTTCTCATTTTCCCACTTTTGTGATATTCTTGGCATGATTGATCATGGACCTACTACAACAATAGCCAACCTTGATCCTTTCGAAGAGGTATGCATATTTTATAGTTTTCATCACCAACTCATCATCATTCAGGTTGTTTAGATTAATATAGATATGTTAGTCTAAGCATCTTTTCTATTGTGACAATATAGATTTCTCATTTTCCCACTTTTGCGATATTCCTAACACGATTGATCATGGACTTGCTGCAACAATAGCCAACTCTGGTCCTTTTGAAGAGGTATGCAATAGATTACAACAATATAGATTGGTTATTCTAAGCATCTTTTATAGTTTTCATTACCATCTCATCATATTATGTGTCATTTAGAATAATATAGATTGGTTATTCTAAGCTACCTTGATGGTTTGTACAAGTGCTCGTTAGTCCAGAATGTGAACATACTACTATTGTTGAAGACTATGCCCTAAATGCCTCTAATAGGAAAATTTTGTAAAATTTGAATTCTCAAATTGGAAACAATGTAAAATGGTCATAATTGTGTATGGGCATAATCTATACGAAGTGATGTTTTTTGAAATATGGGTCAAATGTCTAGCATTGTATAAAGGGTATGTTTAAAATGTGAAGGGGTCTGTATTTTGGAAACTCATAGGTTTTGTAAATGGGTCTATTTTTGTACTTAATCAAGCTACAACCGAAAGTTTTCTTCCTGGTTCTTTCCTGTCGGTATGCTCATTTGAACCAGGTTATGTAATACTATCTAGTCCTCTCCCCTATTATATCTTACTCTATCTCTTACTCAAAGAGTAAGGAGAGAGCTTAACCCATCTTTTTTTTTTGAAGATACATACATATACTAGCAATCCCACATGAAGATGTAATGGGCACATTGATAGGTGCACTATGAAATTATGTATGATACAATTGAAGTAATTGCAAGAAGTCTTGTTATGGTGAAAGTTTTATTAGAGAATACATAATCATGTTTTCTCAAAGAAGTATTAATAGGTATTAATTTTGAAGTAAATTTAATCTATATTCAAAGCATTTGTAAATCAATATGTGTGTAATTGTAACAGTAAAATTTGTGCATACCATGTCATTTCCCACACAATTTTGTGTCTATTTTGAAGAAATGTCTTGATACATGTACGTAGTGACTCAACATCTAAATTCAAGCTCATCTCTCTAGCCTTTTATCAATTTGCATACTTAAATCACAATATAATTAGCCCTATTCTATTCTCATTCACACACATCTATACATTTACCTTATTTTCCCATTTATCACATTCACCAATGGGTATGCCCTCATTTATCCATTAGCCACCTGGAATTGATTGTTAGCCACTTAGATTTAACTATTAACCCATTCTAGGACACTTCTTCAATTGCAAGGGTGACCTCATGGTCACAAACCTATTTCCTTTCATTTTAAAATTCAAAATTCAAACTTTTGGCTAAGTGGCATCATTCACCCACTTTGAGTTGACTAAACACATGTTTGGCATAATTTGATGATATACGCTAGCATTAATAACATACAATATATTCAATATAATCATGAAAACATTCATTTATCTTATAGCATTGGAGCAATTACTAGTGAGTCATTTTGATTCAATGCAATAAAAATGAGTAACAAATTTGAACATCTAGAGTGCTTGCCAACTATTTTTAATCTTGTTTCACTTTTTGGGGATTGATCTAGGAGAACTTTCCTCCCCATGAGAAATCAACAACCCTTATGATATTTATAAATACCACCAAGTCCCTAGATATTCAAGAGTAGATCAAAGATAAACATTCATACCCTTATCAACCCTTAATTAACAAATACCCCTATCAACCCTTAATTATGTTAGGTTGATTGTGTTTGATTGATTGCATTTACTTAATTATCCTAGGTTAACTTCATAAATAAACTTTTTTTTTCTTTATATTTTGTTGAGCCCAACCAATCCTACACTTGATCCAACCTTCTTTTTAGGGTTTTACATTATTAAGGTTTTCAAATCTATAGTTTTCTAAGTTTACATTCTATTTTCAAATTTGAACTTTCTTATACATCCTTGTACGTCATTGATACATTTTTCTATTAGGTTTTGCATTTTTTATGTTAAGATATAGTAAATTATATTCACTTGCAATTTGATGTGTAAATCTCTTGTATTGTTAGAATGAGTACTTGAATGATCATGAGATGTTGAGGGAAATATTGTTTTGATTTGTATTCTTTGGAATGCTTGGGATATTGTTGTAATGGCATTGAATAAAGAAGGTAATCAATGGGAGTCACACAATCATTTCCATCAATGAAATTGACCATCTCTCACATGTAATGCTTGGGAGTTACATTGGGAGAAGTGAATCATCTTTCCATAATGTTATGGGTTCCTACTTAGTTGATATGTTCATAGTGGAGGGCTAGTTTTGGGAATTTGTGCTCTCAATGAGTTATTGGTCAAATACATTATCTATTCATGGATTCTATCTTGAGTGCTAACATAATTACACATTGCAGTGGTTTGTGGTTTTAAACTATCAAGAATGGTTTTGGTGGCAATTAGTTTGGGGAAACCACTTACATGGTTTTATCTTCCCATTGCTTTGTAAATTGGAGGAATTATATGGAGGTTTCATGGGTTATGTAGGTGTACTTAAGGCCTTCAAGGGCTTGAGACAGGTTTGGTTGAAGGAGTTTTTTTCTTTGAATCAATAAAGTTCCAATTGCTCAATTCATATTTCACTGTTTTTCTTGTGTTTTCTGCTTGTGCACAAGCCATTCAAGCAATTTTGTATAATTTTTTTATGCAGAAACGGTATTACATGTATTGATATTATTTCAAGAGTGGAAGGTGTGGAGAACTGGGTTTTTAAATAAAATGAAGAGTTAAAGGTCTAAAAATGGTGGTTTTTTTCACTTGAAAATAGAGTTTTTACCCTAGGGTTTGCAAAAATCTATGAGATACAAGAAGTTTCTTTGTTTTCTAAGCATATTGGGCCCTAAATAAAGGTGTCTAAGGTGGTGGAAAAGTCTAAAAGGTTGCGGAAGTGCTACATCCAATAAACCCTCAAGAATTACACTAAAAACAAGGGTTTTTTGATTTGACGGTTACAGGTCTATACAAATGGAATCAAATTGCAGAATCTTTGTTTTCTTGGAAATTTATTTGCTGCCCCAAGGTTTTAGGGGTCTATGTGGTGTTTGAAGGTATGTTGCTTTGCCTTTTTGGGCTAATTGAGTAGCTTGTTGAAGGGTGAATGTATAGGAAGTCAACACTGGTCCAAAGGAGTCTATGTTGTTTTTCATATATGTTTTGTAACTTGGATATGGGTTTTTGAATTAGTCATGTGTTCATCTGGTGTTTTGGAAGATTGTGGAGTAATTGGACAAAAACTAGTTTCTCACTATTACAAGGGTTTAACGGGGTTAAAGAGGGAAATGTCTATTTAATTGCTTGTCAAGTTTTAAGGGAGTTTTGGACTATCCAAAGAGGTCAAAATAATCTTGTTAGATGCCTCAAATAGGTAGGTTGCAAAGAATTTGTGATTGTGCCCTTGTGTTTGCATCAAATTTTCACCTAATTTCACTTGGTCCAATATAGCTCAGAATGATTCAGCATATTTGGGTGCAAGAGAGGACCATCCCTAGCGTAAAAATACCCATCTGGATGTGTTGGAATAGTTTGTTTGGTTGTACGAGTTGCGGAATGAAAGTTTCACCACTTTGCAACTTTACATTGCTTGCATTTGGCAACTTTTCCCTCCATTGAAAAGTCATCACCACAGGAAAATTCCTTCGAGATAGAAAAAACTGAGAGAGGTTTTTGTAGATGGTCCCAACACGATCCCATACCCTTGGAAAAAGAGTCTGTAAGCATCACGGTCTCTAAGAAATAGCCCTCCAAAGATTGTTGTCTTTTAGCACTTTGGACTCTTAAGGGAAATCATCAGTCTGATGTAGCTCAGAGTGATTCGGCATATTTGGGTGCAAGAGAGGACCATCCCTAGCATAAACATAAACATCCAAATGTGTTGGAACAGTCTATTTGGGCATACGAGTTGCGGAATGAAAGTTGCACCACTTTGCAACTTTATACTACTTGCATCTGGCAACTTTTCCCTCCACTAAAAAGTCATCACCAAGGGAAAACACCTTTGAGATAGAAAAAAATGAGAGGTTTTTGTAGATGGGCCCAACATGATCCCATAGCCTCAGATGAAGAGTCTATAAGCACCACAGTCTTTGAGAAATAGCCCTTCAAAGATTGCTTCCTTTTAGCACTTTGGACTCTTAAGGGAAATCGCCGGTCTAATGTAGCTCAGAGTGATTCGGTGTATTTAGGTGCAAGAGAGGACCATCCCTAACGTAAACGTACCCATCTAGATGTTTTGGAATGGTCCGTTTGGTCTTACAAGTTGCACAATGAAAGATGCACCACTTTGCAACTTTACACTACTTGCATCTAGCAACTTTTCCCTCCACTGAAAAGTCATCACCACAAGAAAACACCTTCGAGATAGAAAAAATTGAGATAGGTTTTTGTAGATGGTCCCAACACAATCCCATAGCCTTAGACAAAGATTTTGTAAGCATCACGGTCTTCAAGAAATATCCCTTCAAAGATTGCTACCTTTTAGCAGTTTGGACTCTTATGGGAAATCATCGGTCCAATGTAGCTTAGAGTGATTCGACATATTTGGGTGCAAGAGAGGACCATCCATAGCGTAAAAATACCCATCCAGACATGTTGGAACAGTTTGTTTGGTCGTACGAGTTGTGGAATGAAAGTTGCACCACTTTACAACTTTACACTGCTTGCATCTGGCAACTTTTCCCTCCACTGAAAAGTCATTGCCACAAGAAAACGCCTTCGAGATAGCAAAAAATGAGAGAGGTTTTTGTAGATGGTTCCAACATGATCCCATAGCCTTGGATGGAGAGTCTATAAGCATCACGGTCTCTAAGAAATAGCCCTTCAAATATTGCTTCATTTTAGCACTTTGGACTCTTAAGGGAAATCGTCGGTCCAATGTAGCTCAGAGTGATTCGACATATTTGGATGCAAGAGAGGACCATCCCTAGCATAAACATACCCATCCAAACATGTTGGAACAGTCTGTTTCGTCATACGAGTTGCGGAATGAAAGTTGCACCACTTTGTAACTTTACATTGCTTGCATTTAGCAATTTTTCCCTCCACTAAAAAGTCATCACCACAGGAAAACACCTTTGAGATAGAAAAAACTAAGAGAGGCTTTTGTAGATGGTCCCAACACAATCTGATAGCCTCTGATGAAGAGTTTGTAAGTATCACGGTCTTTGAGAAATATCCCTTCAAATATTGTTATCTTTTAGCACTTTGGACTCTTAAGGGAAATCATTGGTCCAATATAGATCAGAGTGATTCAGCATATTTGGGTGCAAGAGAGGATCATCCCTAGTGTAAACGTACCCATCCAGATGTGTTGGAACAATCTGTTTGGCCGTACGAGTTGCGGAATGAAAGCTGCACCACTTTGCAACTTTACAATGCTTGCATCTGGCAACTTTTCCCTCCAATGAAAAGTCATCACCATAGAAAAATGCCTTCGAGATAGAAAAAATTGAGAGAGGTTTTTTTAGATGGTCCCAACATTTTCCCATTTCCTCAGACAGAGAGTCTATAAGCATCAAGGTCTCTGAGAAATTGATGCAGGAGCATCCAATGGTGTAAGGGCAATCTTGCATCACCCAAAAATAGTTAAATTTCAAGTTTCTCAGTTTTTAGATATTTTTACATTTTTGGATACCCTTTTCATCCTAATGAAATTCCCAATTTATGGTTTTTATTTTCTATTACTGGGTGGAAAGATATTCCAGTTTTAGTTTCCTAGATTTGCACCTAAAAATCTTCTGAGTTAGATTTGAGGCACTTAGAGTTACCGGATCGGCCTTGAAACTTGCCAAAATTGGCATAGCCAATTTCAAGTGCATTGTTGGCTTCGTGACCTTTCCAACGGCTCAAACGGTTTGCGAATCAAAGTCCCGGATCAAAAGTTATGGCCTCGGGAAGTTGGCGCACTTTCTAGAAGATACAATTGCAAATGCTCTTTTGAAATTTGAACTTCATGTTGTAAATTTTTAGCACCAAACTGCCTAAACTCAAATGTGAATGTTGTTTTGGCTCCAAACTAAAGAGGAGCTCTATTTATGGGTGGGTTTCTAATTTTTGGGTAACTTTTTGGGGACAAGCTCGCATATTGCGAAAGGGTGATTCTGTAGCTTTCTGTAACTTGCATGTGTTGTAGAACTTGGGGATTTGAGATCCTCTACATGTAAGAAGCTCCATTTTCTGAATAATAAAATTATTCTCTTGTTTGTGGGTTATTTTCTAAGTCTCAAGTTGCACCCTCATCAGAAATAGACCTTCAAAGATTGCTACCTTTTAGCACTTTGGACTCTTCAGGGAAATCGCTGGTCTAATGTAGCTCAGAGTGATTCAGCGTATTTGGGTGCATGAGAGGACCATCCCTAGCATAAATGTACCCATCTAGATGTGTTGGAATATTCCATTTGGTCATATGAGTTTCAAAATGAAAGTTGCACCACTTTGCAATTTACACTGCTTGCATCTGGAAACTTTTCCCTCCACTGAAAAGTCATCACCACAGGAAAATGCCTTCGAGATAGAAAAAACTGAGAGAGGTTTTTGTAGATGGTCCCAACATGATCCCATAGCCTAGGATGAAGAGTCTGTAAGCATCACGGTATTTGAGAAATAGCCCTTCAAATATTGCTACCTTTTAGCACTTTGGACTCTTAAGGAAAATCATTGGTCCAATGTAGCTTAGAGTGATTCAACGTATTTGGGTACAAGAGAGGACCATCCCTAGCGTAAACGTACCCATCCGGACGTGTTGGAACAATCTGTTTGGTCGTATGAGTTGTGGAATGAAAGTTGCACCACTTTGCAACTTTACACTGCTTGCATCTGACAACTTTTCCCCCCACTAAAAAGTCATCACCATAGGAAAATGCCTCCGAGATAGCAAAAAATGAGAGAGGTTTTTTTACATGGTCTCAACATGATCCCATAGCCTTGTACTAAGATTGTATAAGCATCATGATCTCTGAGAAATAGACCTTCAAAGGTTGCTGCCTTTTAGCACTTTGGACTCTTACGGGAAACTAGTGGGCAATATAGTTAACTTCTTCACAAACTTGGTTTGAAGTAATTTCATTCTTTTTTGTGCATTTAAAATGGATTTTTAAGCCTTCCACCCTAAAATTGACCTCTAAATAACTTCAAACACCTTAAATACCTCATTCTTATTCATTTGTTTTGCAAACAAGCATTTTCATTCCAAGAGGTTGAACTTTCATTTTTGCTTGTTGGATTGAATGCGGACTGTGGCACAACTTTCTTTTTTCAAAAATTGTTCAACGTCATTGAACTAATAATTTATCACACATCTGCTAAGAAAAAAAGGAGTACCACAAACTAAAACACATTATACTTCGGTTCTCACTGACTTGATGTACTCTTCAACATCTCTCCTCTAAAAGCGACCTCTAAATCACTTCAAACACATTAACTACCCTATAAGCGATCCTAAAAGCAACCTCTAAATCACTTCAAACACGTTAACTACCTCATTCTTATTCATTTTTTTTGCAAACAAGCATTTTCATTCCAAGAGGTTGAGCTTTCATTTTTGCTTTCAAAGAAAAATCTTCCTATGCCACTGTTACACTGCACAGATAAACCAGGTTTTGTATTGTGGACCTATATTAAGCTACCACTCTCAAGTACCAATGTAACAATGATACAAAATAAATTTTGAGACTGCAAGAAGACATCTGATAACTCTTGAGTGTACTAAAATAATTCTTATGATTTTTGAAGAATGTTGATAACTCTACTCAGTTGTCTTATTTTTTCAATATCATACAAATTGAACCCTGGCATCAATAGACTTTGTATATCAAGCTACCATAATTCAAGTTTCAACAATGAATATTTATCATGCATGTTTTAAATGGCATTCAAGTTTATAGTGGTTTTTTTGTTTATATGATGTTATGCGATATTGTAATCATAATTCATGCTTTTAGGTTGTACAAATATATATATATATATATATATATATAATTTTTACATGTTTTCTCCATTGTTCGTCCCCTACACTACAAGTAAATGGCTGCATAACATCTGGAATGAGTGGGCAGTAGGCCTGAGACCCCTTTAAAGTTTTTTTGAGTGCTTTCTTTTCATTTTTTTTGAGTTTTGTGCAAAGTTTCCTCAAATAAATGTGGTCTCATAGAATTCCATGAAAAGCTAATGCAATTGATAGCTGCTCCTAGTTATTAGTTATGTAATGTGAAGTAATTGCATGACTTCTTAGGTTTACTTTGTAAAAACTATATTGTTATTGAATTTTATTTAGTTGTTACTTATGCAATGTGAAGTAATGGTTTGAGTTTAAAAGATGTGCAATGCAATGTAATCAACAATATGAATATAAACTACATAATATTTAACCATTCTTTTTATGCTATTGTACATTGATATTTAACCATTGCTCACTTGATTAAATTTTCAAAGAGTTTAATCATGCACATGAGGAAATTAAATTTCAATTGTCAACTTCTATATATCAAATTATCTAATAATCAAGTGTATGTCCATATACAAAAATGGCATCAACGCCAACTCAAACAAAGTTTTACAATATGTGGCATATGCCATCTCGTATCTATTCAAAATTTACATGCCAAAATGTCTATCTCATCCTAAACTACTGGTAGATCATCAAAATAGAGCCTCTTTGAAGCACTCGTTGGCTCTGAAGGTAGCTGCACAAGAAAAATTCAAACCAAAATTGAGATTAGTTATGCTACATAATTTAAAATTGAATAATTAACATAAAAATCAATACACATTGAATTATAATTGAACTCTAAAATTGAAATCTTGATTACTTGAAATATACATCTCTTCAAAGGGTCAGGAGTCCTAGAATATACCCCTCTCAAAGAACTAACCAAACCAACTTTTGTAATGTCAATCTATATATGTGAAAAAAAACATGAAATTGATGCAAGTTAGCACAGAATTGTCAGTAATAAGAACTTATTTACCAAGCACAAAATAAAATAAACACATACCTCTTTAGGCTGATCTTTTTATGTATCTCCTTGAGGTGTTTCAACACCTCCTCCTTGAGGTGTTTGAATACCTACTCCTTCAGGTGTTGTGGCACTTATCAATAATGATGTATAGCTCACAACCACCTGTACATAAAAAATGACAAGTACATATGAAACTACGAATCTATGTCAATGTATGCATAATCAATAAAATATCTTATAAATCTTAATTCAATCAAATTTGAGTTCAATTACCTTTCCCTTAACTAACATTGTGCATCCATAGCCTAGAGAGCATCGCACCTTGCTCGTACTGTGTTTCCTACAAGCATAGAATAAGATAAACATATAAGTTAATATATAATTTCATTAATGACAATTCAAATGATAGCAAGTATACAGTAAAAAAATGTAAATGAGTGAGTGCAAAAATACATATTGTGTGTGTCTCGAGGCCAAATGAAATGGCCATAAGGGTGCTATCAGTCACCTGTGTGAGCTCCTCCTTAGACATTAACTGTTAAATAGACCATGTAAATAAATATTAGTACTTGATACTATCTCTTATTAATATTCATTTTTAAAAAAATGAAATTTATGAATTTACACCTTAAATGCTACCTGTGTAACTACTCCAATGTCCACCTCTCTAGCAGGAGAGGACTCTGTAGGGTGTGCTCCACTCCCCTACATGTGATCTGCTATAATCTTCACATCCTATATGTCATAATCAGAAGTGTCTAATGGCTGCTTAGGGGGCTGTACAATAGGACCCAAGCATATTTTTTTTCATGTATTACAAATATGTGGACCCGAGGAGGATGATGCAACATCACTGGATCCATCACCAAGATCACTAGACTATGGCTGAGCTACTAAAGAAGCATGGGAAACCAAAAGACCACTCAAAGAGTGAATGGCCTAGATAGTTTGTGTGGTTGCATCCTCTGTAATATCTAGATTTTTACTGGAGGTGGTAGAGGAAGGGGACGATGGGGAACATGTGGGTTCCTGAATACTCTAGTTGCCCCTGGCCTATCTTGGGGCATACCTCCACCAACACCCTAGAAGGGTTTAATGTCAAAGTAATTGACATTATGCCCTAACAAAAACTCAACATATAATTTTTTAATAAAGTAAAAAGGTACATCAAGATTATTGTTGGGTGGTTTATCAAAAAAACCATACACCAACAATCCCAAAAGTTATCTATTATGCCCCTATGCGTGCACCATTTTATAGAAATTTTTGGTTTGTTAACATTAACTGAAAAACCAGTGCTCGGGTTAATAAATAAAGAGGCTATTTGGGATTTTGTTATTTGGAGATCTTTCACATCATCATAAGATAATCCACATGCATAATATTGCCTCATGGTTTCTCGCCATGAATGAAAGGTGTTATGTTGGGTGGAGAGGGTTTCTACATTTGTAATTATTCCTGTCAATGTGGTTGACATACGGGATAATCGAGGGATTTTATTATAAACATCACAAATTCCCCTCAATTGCTCCAATTTTTTATGAATTAAGTCTTCAATTGATGGTTGTGGAAGTGGTGGAGCATTTGGCACTTCTGTATTTTGATTCTCAGCTAGTGGATTTTCATTCTCAACTGGTGGAATTTGTGCATTCTCATTCTTGGTAGCTATAATGCCTGATTAAAGTTAAAAAATAATTAATCTAATTAAAATTAGAAAATATAAATAAAAATATTATAAAAGTACCCTAGTTTTTTTAAAAAATCCAAAAAAAACCCTACTTTTTAACAAAAATCTATAAAATTCTCTAATTTTTAATACAAATACATAAGAAACACTATTTTTAAATCAAAATCCATAAAAAACATTCATTTTTTTTATCAAAATCCATTCTAAACTAAATTGTTTCATAAAAATTCAATCAAAAACCCTATTTTGAAAAAAAATCCACAAAAAGCATTCATTTTTTTAATCAATGTCCATTCTAAATTCAATTTTTTTCATAAAAATTCAATCAAAAACCCTATTGTGAAAAAAAATCCACAAAAAACATTCTTTTTTTTATCAAAATCCATTCTAAACTCAACCTTTTCATAAAAATTCAATCAAAAACCCTATTTTTAGAAAAAAGCCACAAAAAACCATATGAAATTATTCAAATCTAAATCAAAATTGAATCAAATCAAATAAAAATAAAAATATTTACCTTTTCAAATCAGATTTTGGCCAAATCGGATATCTATTACGCAAAGAATCAATTCATTGTGTGCTTGTGGGTTGTTCACTGTGAAATAACTTTAAAATAGTGACTTAGTTTTTTTATATATGCTTTTTGCAAATCGGATATGGGTATGTGCAGGATCATGATGGGCCAAAAAGTGGCAATATTATGGGTATTTGTAGGGTATGTGGTTGATGAATTTTCTTTTACCCAAAATTGATGAAATGAAAAGGGTTTTTAGAGGAGATTCTCATCTTTCCAACAATATAAGTTATGCTTTAATTTGAATTTAATAAATAATTATTATTCATTTTCTATTAGAATTATGACTAAAGACCTAATCGATAGGTTGATTGAAAAACAACTATAACTTTCAAACAGTATTATATTTTTTGAATCTGAAACATGTGTCACATTCTATGCTTCACATACTATAGGATTAAAAAAAGAAAAAATAAATTTCATGAAGTTTTGACCAAGTTAAGTTGGTCAGACATACGAGTTTTTATATTTTTTAAATTTTGTAATAAAAATTCATAATTAATTATTTACTTGGAAAAAAAATTTCAAAAAAATATGCATCACATTTGGAAATGAGTCCTCTACTTATATATAAAATTTTATAAAAAAAATATTATCATTTTATTATGGTTAGGGTGGTTAGATAGACACCTACTTATTTTTTCCCTGAAATTTAAGTACTTCTGCATTGAAATTTCAAATCTTCACCAAATAGATTTTATTTATTTTTAAATAAACCTAGTAGTTTAGAAACTACATTCAATTTTCCACAGATTCTATTCTTACATATTTTTGAAATAATATAGATAACTTATTCAAATTTTTACGTCAAGTTGCCTAACACTGATTTTTCTGAATTTTTTGCCACTTAAGGGCATGTTTTTTCCATGATGATCCTGCACATACCCATATCCAATTTGTAAAACTAGGTTTGATGTTTGGTATGGTGACACCCGAGCCTAAAAAAAGTCAACATGTTCTTTTTGCATTTTTCGGTCAATGAAAGACATGTTTTTTTCCTCATTGCCACTTTTTGGCCCACCATGATCCTGCACATACCCATGAGTGACATCACAGTAAGCTATTGAAACCATCATACATCATACCTTATGAACATTTGGTGACCTACAGCTCCCATCCAACAACCAGGGCTAACCACACCAATATTTTAGGTCAGTAGTGTGCACATTGAAGGTACTCAAACTAACATTATTAGTAGCTTGAAAACATTTATTTTTGAAAAGAATGAAACACCCCATCAATTCCTCACAGCTTCCATAGTCTTGGAAAAAGAAGAAGAGAAAGCAGACATAGCAGCTGAGAGACCCATATTTCCACCCCCTGCTTGGCATTAAATTGAAACTAAAGCACTTTGGAAACAAACTATAGCACATCTAGACTCTGTTCTAGCACTTCAGAAGAAAAATATAGCGATTCAACCCTTTGTTTTAATGCTTCTGAACAATCTTACAATGCTTCTTCCATAGCAAAACAAAATCATCAAAATCTCAATCACACCGTTCTAGCACTTCTGAGCCCGATTATAGCACTTCTCACATTTGTTTTGACACTTTTTGCTTAATGTTATAGCACTCTGTCATTTTCAAAAATACCAGTGTTAATTATCATCCAATCTTTTAGTGCTTCTGCACTTTGTTTTAGCATGTCTGCACTACTTTACAGTGTGTTTATTAGAAATTCTCGTGCTTCTACATCCTGTTATAGTGCTTTTTCCCTTTGTATTAGCACTTTCACAAAACAAACAAAAAAAATAAAAAAACAAAACAGAGAATCTTCTGAAACAAACTGTCAGACATATTGACATCAGAAACATAGGATTTTACCAGTAAGAAAGATTTTATAGATCAGACAGTGTCCTAAAAACCTAAAACAAAGTAGGTTCTTACACATTAAACTATTTTCAAACAAAACACTAGATCTTGCAAAAAACAAAGTGTCCAATTATCCAAACAAGACCTAGAATATTGAGCCAAGTTTCCTCATCAGGATTTTGACATCCTATCATCATGAAACAAAAACCTAGTAATCAAGAATTTTAACTTAGCCTTGTCAATAATACATCATTCTATTGGGCTTCTTTAAAATCAAATTGACACTAACACCACATAGAGGATCTAATTTTAGTGAAAAACAACCAAAACTTGTATGCCAATACTAACAAGGTTGCAAAGACAAAAAATTAGGGAGAAAGAAATTGAAAATCTAAACATGACTAAAGAAAACCTTTTTTTTCGATACCAACAACCTGAAAACAACAAAATAACACAAGAGGATATACAACATGGCCAACAAGACCCAAATTTTCATAAATTTATGGAAAAGTTCTTAGAACAAGACATGGAGAAATACCTCTTGATGTTAGTAGAGTTAGGTGCCAAACTTTCGAAAGATTTTGACATCAATCAGTTGAAGGAAACACCTAGAACTAATGAAAAGGAACTAAACCACACCTAGGATATGGATCAAGTGGTTTCTTTAACAACTTAAATGCAAACCCTATAGCAACAGGTTCAAAACATCCAAACAGGAACCACAAAAACATATTTATTAAAGGAAATTTTTCCTTACCCTTTGCATCCATGTGTGGATATGATACCATTTCCAAGGCATTGTGGTTTTCCTAAATACGACAAATACAATGGAAAATTAGACCCGATTGACCATGTGTAGGAATTTAGAACAATGAGACTCAAATTTGCACAAGAAGATACATACCTCATGAGGTTATTTCCTAGGAGTTTGGGGGCCCATTGTATGGAATGGTTCTCAAAATTACAACTAGGGATTAGATCCTTCGAAGAATTGGTCAACAAATTCATCTCTCAATTCTCCTTCAGCATAACACATGACGTAACCATAAAGGATCTCTATAATCTTAAAAAAAAAATGGTGAGACATTCTTATCATTCTTACAATGATGGAGAAAGTTGTTTGCTAGATATCCTCGATCTATACCTAAAGAGGAGAAGATTGAATTATTTATAGACAACTTAAATGATCAGATGAGTTATAGAATTGAATTACAATGTCCCCAAACCTTCAAAAAAGTAATTGAGAATGGGCCCAAAATCAAAGAAGCCCTAGTCAAATGAGGAGTGATTAAGCACTATAGTGAAACATCCAACAACGCAAATCACTATGGAAACAACGACAAGCCAAAATTTTGGTAGAAAATTAGAAATACTGGAAGCAATGAACCTACAACTAACAATGTAAAACCAATATTCAATTTGACAGCATCAACTTCCAAAGCAAATCAAAATGAAAACCAAAATAATAGTCAAGGCACTATTCAAAACAATAACACCAACAATGGAGAATCATGACCATCATACCAAAGACAACCCAATTGAAGAAGATTCACCCCATTAGGACAAACATTGGAATCAACAATGAGAGAAATCATTGAAAACAAAATTATTACTTTACCAGAAGCTTGAAACTGGGAGCCAAAGGTAAAAACATCATGGTCGAATGATGCTGATTATTGTAATTTCCATAAGAATAGAGGACATAAAACAAATGACTGTATGCAACTCAAACACCTAATACAAGACTTTATTGAAGCCAAAAAGGTGTTTATTGAAGCGCATTAGACAAACAATGATCACACTACATTTACAAATCCATTACCCAACTATGAAAAAGGAGAGTCTTCTTCGAGTGGTAAGGGAAAAAGTATAAACTATTTCTTTGACACCACCATTCTTTTCCTTTCTGAGGTAGAGAAAAATGACATTGATGCTCAAAAAGATGACACAAACATCAATGACATTGAATCCCTGAACATAATGCCAAGCACAAACACATTTGATAATCAAATCAATGTTCTAAAGATCGGGGAAACACAAGACCATCCACAAGTCAATATAACGACAAGGGGGCAGTCCAGCGTAATACTGAAAGGAATTTCCTCCAAAAAAAATGCTCCCCCATCACATTAATACCATATAATAGACCAATTACAAAAGATTCCCACACAAATATCCATTCTAGAAATTCTAAAATTTTCACCATCACATAAAGAAGTTTTAGAACAAGATCTAGTAGCTACAACGGTACCTAATAATTTGGATGTTTGTAAATTCCAAGCCATGGTAGGACATCTCACCACACCTCATTGTCTGTCATTCTTTGAACAATATGATGTATCATTAAATCACCCACACAATGCAGCCTTGCATATAGAAGTTCTTGTCCATAAACACCGTGTTAAATGCATTCTAATAGATGGAGGAGATGGTTTAAATATTTGCACCTTAAAATTGGTTCATGCACTAGGCTATTCTGACAATGCCATTAATGCCAGAAGAAAAATAACAATAAAGGCATATGATGAAGAGGAAAGGTCTTCCAAAGGGATTATTATACTTCCAATTCAAGTAGGGCCGATTGTTAAAAATATTGTTTTTCAAGTGTTAGAAAAGGATCTAACATACAACATACTATTGGGTCATCCATGGATCTATGACATGCAAGCGGTACCTTCAACATACCATCAATGTCTGAAATTTCTAGTAAATGGACAAGAGGTCACCATATCAGTTGACAACAACAATCCATAGACTTGTAACATGCTAAAAGCAACTCAAGACACTCTAGTACCTCATAATAGAGAAGTCAATAATTCTACTTCATCCACTTAGGAAATCCAACCCAATTTCATATCTAAATGGGTTGAGAAGAAGAATCTAGAGAAAGAAACAACTGTCACAAACACATCAAACACCGAAGGTCCTATAAACAAATTATCACAACTTTTAGAAAATGTTCAAATAAAGGAAAATGGTTTAGGAGAATATTCTCTTGAGCAATCTTTGTGCCTATCAAAGTTGCTACCATCACCAAAAAAATACGGACAACCCATATTAAAAACTCTGAGTTCATCACAACCCATCACGACTCTAAATGAAAGGTTTATAAAAGAAGGTACACTCTAAGATGAGTTGGAAGACAAAGACATTCTCAATTGGCTATACAAAGACGAGGAAGTGTCAACATTAGTGAATGTCAGCATCAAAATAGATTAGTATGGAAACGGGAAGACCATTTTAGTGAAAATGGGTTACAAAGTTCAAGGACCAATTGGCAAGAGAAAGGATAGTATTATTGAACCCATTCAACCTCTAACATTACAGCCTAAAGACAAAACATGATTAGGCTACATAATTGAACAAAAAGAGGAAGAAACCCAAAAAGTAGTGGAAATGATACTACAAATGAGAGATGGCTCCGACACAGACTCCAACAAATATGAATGGTATCATCTATTTGCTACATCTTATACTGACAAAGAGGTTGATGTTATCCAAGTATATACACCCTTACGGGAGGAGGGGAAAGGTTCAAGAAATAGAACATTTTTTATGGGATCAACAAATATTGATGACTCAAGTGAGGATGATCAGACATCAAGTGAGTCAGAAAACTTGGAGGTGAGTACTGTCATAGACCTTGAACTTCCTACCAATAACTTTGACCACCTAGCTATCATGACACTTACAACAGTTGACCTTATTCAAACTGATGACTTGTTACCCTTGATACACCTTGAACTTATTGACTGGGAACCCACAAAACCTATTCTAATACCAGTCTTTTCAAATGATGATGCCATCATAAATTATCTTTGTAGTGATGAAAATGATACAAGTACTATCCATAACACTCATATCGATGCTTTATAGTGGGAGGGTGCCAAATATTTTAGTTGCAAAAGTAATAACAGGAAAAATAAATCTAATGATGAAAACCTCTCTAAGGAAGCATTATACTTTGAAAAGAGAAAAATAAAGAACATATCCAATAGTGAACACCTTTCTGAGGTGCTAAAGTATGGAAGATTTGACACTCTCCCAGATCATCAGTACTGGTAGAGCCAATACAGTCTATAAATCTAGGAACAACTAAACAGGAAAAAATATTACATCTAGCAACATCCATAACAGAATAGGAGAAGTTGACATTCACCAAATTCTTTAAGCAGGGACACATAAATTTAACATGGTCTTATTCTAACATGCCAAGATTGGATCCATGACTCCTAATGCATCATATTTCACTACCAAAGGGAATCAAACCAGTCAAACAAAAATTGAGAAAGATGCATCCCCACATCACTCTTATGGTCAAAGTTGAACTAAAGAAATTATTGGATGTAGGTTTTATCAGGTCCATAGATTATGCAGAATGGATCTCAAACATTGTGCCAGTATCAAAACCTAACAATAGTATCAAAATATGCAAGGATTTTAGGGATTTAAACAAGGCATGCCCAAAAGATGACTTTCCTTTGCCCAGCATCGACATAATTGTTGATCTAACAGTAGGACATGACATGTTATCTATAATGGATGGCTTCTTAGGATATAATCAAATAAAAATAGCACCTGAAGATTAGGAAAAGATGACATTCACTTGCCCATGGGGTACATTATGTTGGAATGTTATGCCCTTCAGATTGGAAAATGTAGGTGCAACATATCAGTGGGCAATGACCACAATTTTCCATGACATGATTCATACTTTCATGGAAGATTATGTAGATGAAATCTTAGCAAAATCACACACTAGGGAAGGACATCTATAAATACTTGATAAAATTTTCACTAGACTGGAAAAATTCAATGTAAGGTTGAACCTGAAAAAATGTATCTTCGGGGTGACATCAGCAAAACTTCTTGGTTACATAGTATCAGAAAAATGAATTGAAGTGGATCCAACTAAGGTTAAAGCAATAATGGATATGCCACCACCTAAAAATATCAGTCAATTATGGTCCATACAAGGTAGGTTACAATCCATCTAGAGATTTATCTCCTAGCTGGAAAATAAGAGTCATCGATTTAATCATCTACTTCATAAAAATGTTTCATTCAAATGGGATCATAACTGTGAAACAACTTTTAGTCAGATAAAGCAATATTTGGTGTCACCTCCAATACTCATGCCACCCATAGTAGAAAGGCCAGTATTACTTTATATTGCAACAACTGACATATCCTTAGGAGCTCTATTAGCACATGAGGATTCTAAAGGAAAAGAACAAACAGTTTACTACATTAGCAAGACTCTCAACAGATATGAAATAAACTATACATTCATAGAAAAGGCTTGTTTGGTAGTGTTATTTGCAACCTAGCAGTTGTGACACTACATGTTGACTCATACAGTCAGGCTCATAGAAACAATAGACCCATTGAAATACCTACTCGTTAAGGCTACTCTAATAGGAAGATTGGAAAAATGGGTCATGATCTTAAGCAAGTTTAACATCCAATATGTTGACATGAGAGACATCAAAGGACAGGTAATAACAGATCAAATAGCTAAAGCTCCATTATAGGATCATCATCCAATGAACATTGAATTTTGAGATGCCGACATCATGAATGCTACAACACAACAATGGAGACTTTATTTTGATGGATCATATACACAAAGAGGAGCTAGTGTAGGAATTCTATTTGTCACACCTTAGGGACACACCATTCCAAGATCCTATAGGTTAATGTCTCCATGTAAAAACAATATAGTTGAGTACGAGGCATTGATTATCGACATTAAAATAGCTATTGAATGGAAAATCACATAAATACAAGTATATGGGGACTCAGAACTTGTCATTTATCAAGTAAATGACAAGTATCAAACAAAGGATGAGAAGCTCATGCCTTATAAGAAAATGATAGATGATCTCAAAAAGTACTTCATGGATATCAAGTTTGAGCAAATACCAAGGGCAAAAACAAAGCTGTAGATGCCATGGCAACAATTGCCTCCCTTTTACAATTATTAGAAAAGAAAGGACGATATGAGTTTATGGTTGAACAATTATCTAAACCTACATATGATAACCCTAATTCATAGACCATATGCCACATAACCAACACTCAACCCTCACAATATCGAGAGATCTATACTTACCTCAAAGATAACATTCTTCCTCTTGATCTCTTTAGAAACCAAAAGCGTAACTTTATCCGTCAATTGGTATGACATACATTAATCGCTGACATCCTTTACCATCGAGGTCTAGATGGTACTCTTCTCTAGTGTCTAGAGCATCATGAATCTAAAACATCCTTACGAGAGTTCCATGAAGGTATTTGTGTGACTCATTCAAGTGGGCTAACCCTAGCTAAGAAACTCCTCTGTGTAGGGTATTACTAGCCAAACATGGAGAGGGAGGCATATCATTATGTTAAAAAGTGTCAGAAATGTCAAATTCATGGTAATCTAATTCATGCGTCAATGCAATAATTACAACCTTTTACATCCACATGGCCCTTTTTTCAATGGGTACTAGACCTGGTAGGGAAAATAAATCCTTCTTCATCTAATGGAAATAAGTTCATCATCACAACAATAGAGTATTTCACAAAGTGGATAGAAGTTCCTTTAACAATTGTCACTAGAAAATAGATTTCATCTTTCATCTGTCAGTATGGGGTACCTCAATCCATAATCATAGATAATGGTAGGCCTTTTAACAATCAGGATGTCCAGGAATTATGTGAACAATTCCATATTCAACATCATTTTTCAACACCGTACTATCCACAGGAAAATGGCTAAGCAAAAGCCTCAAATAAAACAATCCTAAAAATACTAAAGAAGATGGTAAATGATGATGGACATGATTGGAATGTTCAGTTAAATCTTGCACTATGGGCCTACAGAACCAGCATCAGAACACCAATAGGAGCTACACCATACACCTTGGTGTATGGATCAGAAGCCATTCTACCAATTGAGGTAGAAATGCCATCACTCCATGTATCACTGAAGGGTATCCTAGTAGATGAGGATTACATTGTTTCAAGGCTATAGGAGCTAGAATTACTAGATGAATGACATCAACAAGCAGTCAATCATTTGAAGGCCTACCAACAAAGAGTGTCAAGGAGTTACAATCATATGGTCAAACCTAGAGTCTTTCAAATTGGAGACTTGGTCCTAAAGGAAAACCCTAAGAATCGACATGATAGAGAAAAGAAAGGGAAGTTTGAACCTAACTAGTTAGTCCCTTTCTAATCATATCAGTGTATGGATTAGGAGAATATCAATTGTCTACACCAGAAGGGGATCTATTTGACCAACCTATCAATAGTATCCATCTCAAAAAAATATTTACCTAAATCACTTAGTGCATGAATTAGTTTCTAAAAAGGATTACCTTGATGAAAATTTGGAAAATAGGCATCTTGGTGACAGAAAAATACAAAAAATCAGAAAAACAGAAAAATACAAAAAAATAAAATAAAAAGTAATGAAAAGGTGCAATAAAAACATATAGTGAAAACCTAGAAATAGGTGCTATTTGTGATTCAAATTATCTCTCCTATCTATTTGGACACATGTCATGGTCATTACTTCCACCATCATTTTACATCCATTTATCATATCATATCACATGGTCATGTCTTGCCCTAGCTTGGGGGCAACATAAATCTTGAGCGCTTAAGAAAATGGAAAAAAAAAACAAAAAGAGTGATTGAAACACAACCTAACATCAAATATCAATCATCATCAGAAACACATTGGACATCCATATCACAACAAAACATCCAAAAAAGATTCAAAAAGTCAAAACATGTGTCCATGTCAATCAAACTACGTGGTCTCTACGTGTATAACGTAGGCAAGGCTAATCTTTGATTAGCCCCTGAGGCCCCTAGGATAGGTCTTTAGGTTAGGTTTTATCCAAAATCTCAAAAACACAAAAACATCATAAAATCAGGATGGATGATCTAATATGAATAAATGATTGAATACTATAAGGAAATGCAAGATATGTTGTACTTTTGATCATTGTTATCATTTATTTGGAGAAACTCAATGATGTATTGAAATAGAGAAGCCAAGAAGAAGAAATGGTATTTTCTTTTTCTATTGTCTATGAATTAATCATAATTACTGTGTGAATCATTGTCGGAAATGTTCTACAAAGTATCATGGATGACATTCCAATTCACATGGGAAAGTGGTTAATTCTTGTTTGTTTACGCAAGAAATGCTTAGGTCATCTCGGTTTAATTATACCTTGATGCTTGTGTTCACTTGCATATCAAAAATCATGGAAGTAATACTCAGGTCGTCATTGGCTTACATTATACCATCGATGCTTGTACTCACTTTCAAAATTTAAAAGCTCAATGATGATACAAAGCACAAAGGTACTACTAAAGTTCCTATGTTTACATGTAGATTTGCATGGTAAAAGTAGATTGCATCCATAATAGTGTTACATCTGCAGAGTATTTGTTACAAAATTGGTGAATCATTCATTAAATAAATATCTTTTATCATAATAGACTGAGTATACTTGACATTAACAAAAACAACCTCATGATCATATAGTTACATCATCATATTCATTTACAAACATTAAAAGAATTTACATCATCATTTCATCATTCATACATTTCAATCAAATCATTTTACATTCTCATCATATCATAACAAAAAATTCAGCATACATATATCTATATCATTCCATTTTCATAAACATACATCATCATCATAACTCATTACATTCATCCATTTATTATATCACATATCCATATATAATCCATCCATTTGATCATAAAGTCCAACAATTTATTGCATCATGTATCATTCCACATTTTCATCCATATATTTGCATTTACATCACATATAGTATTTCATTTAAACACATCAATCCATATACATCATATATTCATATAACATGCATCCATACATTACCATTATGTACATCATAGATAAAACAACATCATATCAAAGCATACCATAATAATAATAAAACCATCACATAGCATATAGAACATCAAAGAAAATGAATCCATCAGAGAATCATATAGAACAAATAATAGACTATAAAATCCACTGCATCTCATATATATAAAAATAACAATGTCAAGTATACAATGATGTCTAAAATGAAGAGAGATAAAACATAAAAAATTGTTGTATATAAAAATAATCAAAGTGTAGATCACATATCATATATAACATAAACAACAATCATGCGCTGCTAGCTCTAGACGATGTGGGCATCGTAGGATCAGGACCCCTACCACCAGAAGAATTGAGATCCATGGGATCTCTAGGTAGAGGTTGGGTAACAATTGCACTGACAATACTAGATCATGGCCTGGCAGAATGAGACCTTGCATAGCTAACTCTCTGCTTAGAGAGAACTGTGTCATAATATCTCGCTCTATAGAACTCAATCTCCTTGCCAATGCGAGCAGCCTCTTGCATGTAATCTACCAGAAAGGTACCATCTTCCAGTCTCTGTAATCTATTGGTAGAAGCATAAGCACCCTCTACTACAAACCTAGCCGCATCCCTCTCGACTGTCAATGAAGTAATCTAAGCCTAGGCTACCTCGGCTATATGTCTGGCCACATCCCTCTCAGTTGTCAATGTTGCAATCTATGACTGAGTTGTGACTAACTAAGCCTGCACTGATGATAGAGTCTTTACATGCAACTCAACCTATACCTATATCTAATCCTGAGTTTGCTCTAGTAAACCTTGAGCCTAAAGAAGCTTCTCCTAAATAGTCTCTAAATGAACCTGAAGATATGCTATTTGTAGCTGCTCTGAAACACCTCCCATAGCCTGCCACTTATGAGGCATGGTCTCACCAGGAAAATCTAAAGCAGGGCCCGACCCACCCATAGCCTCTCCACTATTAAATCTCTCATCTCCACTACTCTCATCTCTGCTGCTCTCATCTCCACTTCTCTCACCACCAACATCCTCCTCTACCCCAACATCCTCCTCAAGCTTGAAATCTTCCTCATCAACCATATCAACATCCTTTGCCTCAACTCCTCCAACATCCTCTCTCCTCCGTCTTTGACCATGTGCAATGAGAACATCCTCCTTTGTAGGTAATGGGGCAGGCTCATTTGGAATGGTAAGGCATGGAAATAGATGCAAAGTGAAAAAATTAGCATAATCTATCGAAACTGAAGGCTCGACAATATCTAGCCAAATGTCCCACACAAATGGCTATAAAGCTTGAAACTCCTGAACTACCATAGCATATGATAAACAAGGCCCCCAATATGTTGTATCCGACTAACGACGAGCATAGTAAGCAACACCCTAGGGCATACCCTGTACCATCCCATACTATTTGTAAACACATCTGATCAAGAATATCTCTAATACCTGATGAGCACGACCAATCAGGATCATCGACTGACAAAGAAATGGCAGCTGAATATCATCATCATCCCAATGATCATAATTTAGGTAGGGATGCCATGTCATAGACTCCATGTCATCAATAACTCTCCTCCAATACTCTAACTTACCCAGTTTGGACTGGGTAAGCTGACCAACACATCTGAACACATAAGGTCTCATGGGTGGCCTTTTTTCTAACTGGAACTAGACATGTGACAGCTATGTGCTCCCATGCCCATACCTGAAACAAAGTAACACCAACCAATAAACTCTGACCACTAAGATACACAGTTGAATGTAAATCATGATATAAATGGGCAAGCATAAACATACCCCAAGCAAATCTAGTGCCATGAACAACCATACTCTCCAAAACTCAGCCCTAGCCAACTAAGAATCCCTTAGACCTATGATCGGGACTAAGGAATTCACCAATGAAACCAACAAGTACTATAGGAAAAGTGGCATATGCATCAACCATCTCACGCCATGGAATCCACTCTCCAGCAATACAATCATCCTGAAACACTCTACGAAGCGCATCAATCCCACCCTGCTCTCTCAAATTAGATATGACAACATCTCCAACAATTAGAAGCTATAGAATCTGCCAGACATCCTCTAGGGTGACTATCATCTCACCAGTAGGAAGGTGAAAGGTGTTGTGCTCAGTATGCCATCTCTCAGCTAGTGCTATCAACAAACCCCGATTAATCCTAATCTAGGGATAGAAGAGGAGACAATCCACAACATGTGATAATAACCGTCTCAAGTTGTGCCAACTGTGGTATAAGATCAAATGTCCAAGGGAAACACTCTTGAACCTGGAGGTTCCCCAATTGCTCTTATTTTCTTAACAAGATCAAAGTCAATAAATTCATGTCAATCATCAAAGAACATCAAAATACCATATGAAATCAAGTAATCTCTTGGTGAGAATTTTGATCAATTCTCATGAGCACACATCATTGAACCTCACCTATCATGAGGTCAATCATCAATGTATCAAAATCAACCTCACCTATCATGAGGTCAATCACCAATGCATCAAATCAATCCCTCTTATCATGAGGTATTCCAATCATAATTACTCCTCACCTATCATGAGGATAGTTATCATAAAAAAAAACATCATACCTCACCTATCATGAGGTCAAAAAATCATGTATTTGATTGGATAAATCATTTATATCAAACCAACAACTGATACGATCAAAAATTGAGAACACCAAGAACAAATTGACAAAAATCACAAACACTTTGATTTAACTACGCTCAAAAGGAACTAAAAGCACTACAACAATGACATGCACCATTTCATCAGATAAAAGTGCTATTACAGATGAACAAAGTGCCATTTTATCAAAAAGTGCTATTCTATTTGGTCAAAGCACTAACCGTTTTGATAGAAGCGCTAAAACTCTAAATGCGCTAAAACAAGAGGTCGAAGCACTACAAAATCTAATCAAAGTGCTAAAAATACGAAAGCGCTAATGTATCTTACAGAAGCACTACAACAGCTATCTTAAGCGCTAAATTTCGCAAAGCACTAACCTAGCCTATAGAAGCACTGAAACAGACCTTCGAAGCGCTAAAATTCTAGAAGCGCTACAACAGAACTTAAAAGCGCTACAACACATTCAAAAAGTGTTAAAAGGAGTTTAAATTTATAGATCTAAAAAATATACAAAAAATGAAAAAATGCATGAAAACCAAGAAAAAATAATAGACATACCGGAGGTCTAAACATGGCCGACCACTGATGTCATCAAACATGCTCGAAAAGGTGGGTGTGACATGGAATTGGCATCTTGTTCCAAGTAGCACAAGAATTTCTCTCACAAGTTTTCAAAAGTCACAATGTGCAAACGATTTTGAAAATGACTTTTTTTAACCTTTTATAGGTTATTTAAAAGGGTTTTTTGGAGATTAATTTAATTTTACAAAGGGGAGATAAATTGAAATTCATCCAAGACCACTTTCTCCATCAATTATGGGGAGATAAATTATTTTATCATCAAATATTCTTCAAATCTACATCAAATCATCATAAAATCATAAAAACTTGCAAAATCCAATAAAATAAAATAAAATCAAAAATTCATTAATTTATCTCCTGAGGGGGCATATATCCATCAATCACCTGAAAACATGTCTGGGGCATTCTAAAAAAAAAATCGTCAATACTAGCAGCAACAACACTAAATTTTCTTTGAAGTAATGCATAAACACATCACTTCAAAGAGGGGAAAAATGTATACACCTAAAAAATGGTCTGGAGAATATAATTAATTAAATAATGATTTATTTGATTAATTAATCCTAAATTCATCTACATAGTGAATAAATAGAAATATTTATTTATATTAAGTTCACTATTAATTCTTCTATTTTAACATATTATTTTCCTCTTAATTAAATAAACAAAATTAAATACTTTGTTTTATTTAATCATTATTATTTCTTATATACTTTATCCATTAAATTATATTCATTAAATTAAATACACAACTTCAATAAGTTGTGTTATTTAATTATCTTATCATATTCTTCTTTATTAAATGGGAAAATATCAAATATTTGTTTTATTGAATTAAATATTCCTAATTTGAATAAATCAAATATATTCAAATAAATAAATAAATCAAATCCCTATATTCACTCACCAATAAAATTAGATTTTTTCAAATCTAATTAATTTAACTATCATTCACGGGAAAAGCCTCGGGGACAAACCTGCATGCAATCCTCTCAATCTTCTATCTCAAATTTTTCCTCTCATCTTGCATGGTTTTTTCATGGGGAGGAACAATCCCCCATGATCAACTCCACCTTCTCATCTTGTACCATTCAAATCTCCAAATTTAATCTTAGCCTCTGTTGTGTTACCCCTGTGCAAAACTGTTGTCAAAAATCTATATATACAACCTTTTGAAGCATGAAAATGATTCAGGAAATCCCAATTTATGCAAACTTACTCTGCAAGAATGCAACCAAGCAATCATAAGCATTAGCATTAGCATTATCATTTTAGTATCATCATAGCATCATGGCATCAATAGATTTCATATCACGACAACATCATTAGTTTTTACCGTAGCTTCCTTTTATCAGTTTTCACCAGGATAGTTTACAGTAGCTCCATATCATCTAGAAACTATTCTTAATCATCACATCATTGCATTTAGCATCCATTCCATCCTATAGATAGGAATTTTAAATAGTTATGGTGCTTACAAATCTTAAAGCTTTTGTAACTTGATAAATCTTTAGAGATAGGAGACAATGAGTCTTCAGGATTTTTAGTGTTTTAAATTAGTTTAATTCATGTTAATCTTGATCTAATGTCTTATTAAGAAGTGTTTTAGTTGTTCTTTTATTTTTTACTTTTCACACTTACAATTTATGTTAGTAGTAGGAAACATGGCTATTGGAAGGGGCAGAGGAAGCAGAACGTTCACAATTTGGGTCACAACTTGTAATGTTCCTAGTGGTAGCACTAGCAAACAAGGATTATTTGATGTTTGGGATCTGGTAATAGGCCGATGGCTCATACTCCCTCTTTAGATTTAGGTTCATTTAAGCAGTCTCACTGGACATGCCAGAAAAAAGAAACTATTGATGCCAAAATTTGGCAAGGTAACAATCGTTATGGGAAACTCAATTAATGGGGGGACCAATTGCGCTAAACTGACTAACCTTTGGGTTTTAAATAAGTTGGCTTCTTCTATAATTGGGGTTTTGGAATGGGAAAAGGAAGCAGATAAAAAAAATAAAGGTCTAACTAAGGCGATGTGCCAAGGAATAGATATAGGCATGGTAAATCTATTTTTTGGGATTTGATTTAACAGCCCGATCAACAATCTGTTATGTTCCAGAATGATAGAAAGCAAAGATGAAAGTTTGAATATTTTATG
Organism: Sequoia sempervirens; assembly: GCA_007258455.2. Taxonomy (NCBI): domain Eukaryota; kingdom Viridiplantae; phylum Streptophyta; class Pinopsida; order Cupressales; family Cupressaceae; genus Sequoia; species Sequoia sempervirens. The sequence continues at coordinate 59,141,307 of VDFB02353493.1, forward strand.
CAATAACATAAAATAACTCTCATACACACTTACAAAAAGAGGAGTCAAAGACATGTTCTAAACCAACAAACTTGTATTAAAATCATAGAAGTTTTTCAAATAAGTAATTCAGGACAATAATGGCACAGTATAATGTTTTATCAAATAGCTTAAGAAAAATAGAAAGGCTAGACAATGGCACAGTCTGAGAGTCTCATACAATAATCTAAAAGAAATACAAAAGGCCTCGTGTCTTTCCCTAATTTTTTTGTATCTTCCAAACTTAATTTCATAAGGAAGAAGTAGTATATAGAGCTAACAATCCCACCACCTGGTGGGCCAATAACAAAAAATATTGTGTATCTCTAGCAATGATGCCTGCAGAAATGATTTCCTTTGACCATTGCAACATAAAATATTCAAGCCGTTGAAAAAAATCTCTCCTAAGCTAGATGGATCCCCTATGAATGATGGCAGTGGTCCTAGAAAAACCTTGTGCAGACAAGTGTCATTCACCTATGAATGCAGTTAAGACACGTGATAGCTTGGTGGGGTACACAAATCAATCATTGATTCCTTCTCCTTACATTAAAATATGGCACAACAAAGACATGTAGAGGCATTCCTTACTATCGGTGCCAACTGTGGGGTCCACCAAAAAATTATGTAGATGAAAGCTATGTGGCACGTGGTCAAGGCCTAACTAAAAAGTGAAGGGAAGAAACCATGAAGAGCCTACAACATCGACATGTGGAAGCATGGAGGGAGTTGGTAGGAGAGTGAAGGAAGAAATTACTATGAAGAGCCCCCATCATACATGTTACAATAGTGGACGGATCTCTTCAAAAAGGGGCCTGATGATGTTCAAACAATTGAGGCATGGGTGAATAGTTACAAAATAAAGACCACCCAAAGGGAGCTTGAGGAATTTGAAATTATCAAGACTCATTCATCACCTTTGGAGAATGAGTCTTGTGTGGCCCTAATTCAAATTTCTAGTGGGATTTTATTCTCCTAGATCTGATGTTAGCTTGTAGTGTTGTAATTTAGGGAATTCTTGCATAATCAAGTATAAATACAAGGTTCTTTCATTGATATTCTCACCGAGCATTCAAGAGAGTTCACAAGAGCATTTTAGCATCCACAAGAGCACTCAAGAGTCTTCAAGGGTGGATTATCAAGCATTTTAGAGCAGCATTCAAGTGCTAATCATCATGTCAAATATTTTATCTATGATGTTTGTTATTGTGCTAACAATTGTGATGTAGGGTTTATTATTCAAGCAAGCATTTCAAACAAGATCAACATCATTCAAGAAAGAGTTAAGAACAACATCCATTGTAGCCATTTCAAGCATATTTGCAACACTTTATTGCTAGGGTTTGGTGAGTTACAACATTGTTTTTCATTCATTCATCATTATCCTTTCATATTTTCTTTCATTTCAAGGTTTAATTGCCAACAAGGGGTTTGACCAAGGAAAACCCCCATTCACTAACCCCACAACATTTTTCCCTCTCCTTTGTGTGTGATTTGTAGGTTTAGGTTGCATATTTCACAAGGAGCAAGATTAGAGAAAAGTTTTCAAGTGATCAAAATTTTCAAAGTTGTCATCAAGCCTTGGAGAACATTGGAGAAGTCCTATAGATTAAAAATCAGAGATTCAGATCCAGAAATCAATCAGGAAGAATAGAGTAGACAAGGATGAGAAAATTCAACTTCAGAAATTGTTGAAAATCCCAACTAGACATATTTTCCACTTCTAGTGGATAAGTCCTAGTTCCAATACATTTTCATGATTTTGTAGATCTGGTTACCCTTTTGGCAGATTTCTATTCCTACACATTTTCCTAGAAACTGGACTGATTCACCTAGCTTGGAAAATGAGTCCTAGATAGCCTTGATAGCAAATTATTTAGTGATTCAAACCTCCATTCAAGAATCTCCAATTTCCCAGGTACATGCTTTCTATTTTTATAGTGTTTTGTTACTTTTCATTCATCATTTAAGGTCATTTAGTGTTAGTTTTCATTCAATTAGGATTTTTAATTTCATATTGCATTTCATTATCTTTTCCAAGTTTCAACTTGGTGGCGAACCTCTCATTAGATCCTTTTGAGTTCCTAGAACAACCCTCTTGCAAGATTTGTTTCTCCTTTGCAAAGAAATCTCAAGGGTTTGTTCTTGAGTGAAATTGAAAATTTCCCATTTCTTGGCCCCTAATCAAGGGTGGAGAAAGGTGAAGCCAATTTTCCACCTTTTAGGACATTATTTGGATATTGATTAAATTCTACAAGAAATTGAGGGTAGATCAAACTATCCAAATAGCATCCACACAATTGGTAACCCAGTATGCACTCACCTTAGGCTTATCTTGATAGTATGGGAAGCATTGGGATTTGATCATTTCTTTGGTCACCAAACCCATAATTTGAGAAAAGGAAACATCACCACGAATATCTTCCCACATGTGGGAAAAAATAGTGGCTACTCTATCGGTGGAAAATGCACTCATGGATTCATGTTTATCTCTAATTTTTTCTAGGCTCTATAATATGGGCATGCAAGTGTCCTTATACATTCCTGTGTTGATACCATCAATTAGTGAACCTCTCAATCTCTCAATCTCACTATTAGTACATGAAAATAGTCCTTGAGGTGGAACTGGTGCATTTTCCATGATGTGTAACTGAAGGAGTAATGAGAGCTACATGCTTAAATATATCTATAGAGAATAGAAATACTAGATCATGTACATTCAATTTAAATTTAAAATAACTATTTACAAGTGATCTAGAATGCATTGTTCACTCTATCTGGATAGTTCTTGTGGATGCACATGCAATAAGTTTAATGTAACTTCTAGAAATGTAACTAAACAAGTGAAACATGTAAATTAATTTGAAACATTAATAAATCTAATGTAATTCACTTATTGTTTCCATTTCACCAAAATGTAGAAACTTGTAACTATACATTGATCATAAGTATGATAAATTGAGTATAAAAATCTAAAAAGTGCTAAGAGAAGTGTACTAATATATAATTTCTATGTATTTTTTACGGGAAGATGAAAGGTGCACCCAATTTTTTTAAAAATTAAATAATTGATGAATGTATTTACACTAAATAAATAAATAACCACCTTGTACCCAAGTGACAAGATAAAATAAAAAGCATAGAGAGAAATATAGAAAAAATATATAATGTGTCATAAATAAGATAAGTAAAGAAACCACACAATAAATTCATCACCATCAAATGTGTCTATTTTAATGTGCAACTCAAAGTATTATCATATAAATATATGATCCCTAATGGAATTTTCTATTATAATTCCATTATTCCATATCCCTGCTCTTGAGATATATTAGTGAGTAGTTGTTCAACTTCATTTTATTTTATATCCTTGGGTGTAACATCAACTTATGGTATGTTACTATCATCAAAAATAAATATACTCACCATCAATAACATTGGAATAATCCTTATGATTTTTTTTCTTTTGATAAATTAATCATGTGGAGGTACTAATGATGCATGCATATGGTTATGACTATCCTCAAATTGTATCATATTTTTTTTTGTAAGATCTTAAATTTTATGTTTTTATGTGATACGTCAATATGTGGTGTGTTCATATATGTGGTGATCACAAAGTCATTTAGGTTTAAAATTTGGTGCAACTCATTAATATGTATCCATTAGGTTAATACAAGACAAAATAAAAAAAATTAGTTCCAAAAGAACATGATATTTGGAGGCTTCTCCAATATATTGAACTCTCTAAATGATTTTTATAGGATGTGTGCATGACAATATTTAGTATTATTTAAATTAGATTCATCCTCATTGCCCCCATTTTCCAAATTTGACATTGGTGGTAACTTGAATGGGAATGAGATGAGTGATGTTATACTAAAATTTTTACAATAAAGCATTCTAATATTTACACACACTAGCAAATAATGCTAAATATGAATTATAAGAATTATAGAACACTTGATATCTAAACCAAGGAAGTAAACCTTTTATTTAAATAAATTTTTAAGATCACTATTTGGTAATGTGAAACTCATGCTTGAAACTATAATTTAAAATCTTAATGCATAATACTTGATTGTTTCATGCTTCTCCTATGTATACTATGTTATTTGAACAATATTTATTTAAGGCTTAATATTGTAGTGATTTTTTTTAATGAAACAATTTTCTATATCCAAAAAATAATTAAGGGAACCATAATGTAAATATTAAAACTAAATGTTTGCATAGTCACTCAAGCTTATGAAAACCTATTGTTAGATACACAGTTCGAAAGCTCCAGATACCCTATTCCAAAGCTCCCAATCAACAAAGGAAATGACAAGTTCTCATGAAATATAGATTTGCTACAATGAATCATTAAAGATGAATGACAAGACATGTGCATCCTCCCTATCTATGCCAAAGTGGGAGCTTTGGAATAGGGTATGTACATCCACCATATTATAAAGGAAGCTTTGGAATAGGGTATGGATGTTTCAATCATGGAAATTTCCCTAGTAGAAATGTATGCGAAATGTGGAAGAATTGACAAGGCAAGTAAACTACTTGACTGCTAGCCTCAAGAAATGTGTTCTCATCAAATGTCATGATTAAAAGATATGCACAAAATGGATTTGTGGAAAAGGGTTTAGAAAATTTCAAGAAAATGCAATTTTTTTGGTGTAAAGCCACATGCAACATCCTCCCTACCTGTGCCAAAATGGGAGCTTTGGAATAGGGTATTGATGTGCTCGATACCTTGTTCCAAAGCTCCCATTTTGGCACAGGCAGGGAGGATGTTTCGTGTGGCTTTACAATCGCCAATTGCATTTTATTGAAAGTTCCTAAACCCTTTTCAGTAAATCTATGTTGTGCATATCCTTCAATAATAAGGTGGTAGACATGTATGTAAAATCTAGAAGCATTGACAAGGAAAGTGAACTATTTGATATGAACAAAATGGATCGAATGCCTAGTGGACATGTATGTGAAATGTGGAAGCATTTATAGGACAAAAAAAGAAGAGGAAGCCAACCTAGAAGGAGGGTTGTGCATTGGTCATGGAGGGTGGTGTGTTGGTCATGGAGGGTGGTGCACTAGTCATTGAGGGTGGTACATTGGTCATGGAGGGTGATGAAATTCTTCAATAGCCTCTAGTCACTTTCATTTGCCTACCTGAGAGTGCAGGGTTTCACATTCATATCGAGTAACAATGAAACTATCATTTTCAACAATTAAAATTTGTATTAAGAAAAACCCTAAAAAATAGGTTTGAGAAAACCCCCATTCACTCAAACCATATTATTTTATTTTAACAAAAGGTTGTGTTTGGGGTTTTGAGTGAAAATTTGATAAAGGGGGGTTCGATCAAACTAGGGGCTTTGAGTGAACCCTCAAAGATGTTCACTTGAACACTCTAGTTTGAGTGAACCCCCCTACAATGTTATCCCACTAAAAATGCATTTTCCCTTAGTCAAACTAATTATAACCCACTATTTTAAGATCACCCATGAAAAAGAGGGAAGATGGAGAGATGTATGGGTGGATTATTCATGTAAGAATGTGACATTTTTTAATCCTATCAAAAGTTCTATAAGTTTTTTAAAGAAAAGGAGAGTGAGATCACATAGATGGGGATGGAAAATACTAAGTGACAAGGAGGAATGTATCATGGGGCTAGAGCATGGTATGAAAATATTCATTAGTAGAAAGTATAGGGATGTTGAATTATAGGGGATGGAGGAGAAGGAAAAGTGATAAGGAGGGGTCTATGATGGGGTTAGAGTGTGGTATACAAGGCTTCCTCATTACAAATTAAAGGAAGGTTATGTGCATGGTAGAAAAATATTCTCACTTACAAAGTAAATGGAGGTTATGTTCATGGTGGAAAATGCTTCCAAAATACAAAGTAAAGTGAAGTTATATGCATGGTAGAAAAAGCTTCTCAATTATAAAATGGAGGATTGCAAAGGGGAGTGGTGCCTATTCCAAGTCATGGCTGACACATGCATCAATATACAAAAATGAATAATATGGGTGGGTGAACGAATGGGATGAGACCTAGTAGATGGTCCATATGAATCTACACATGGCACCTATTTTCCAAGTTTTCACCATAGTACATTCCCAAGGTGCCTCAAGATGTGGTTTCGACCATTGGACAAATTATTTCTCTTTAATATTTTTTTTTTATCTTTTTTGGACTTTTCATACATAAAATTTCTTGAGATATATAATATTTATTAGCTCTTCCAGTATCTCACCTTCCACAATATCCAGTTGGTAAGAACCTAACCCATATTTGGTTGTGATGATGTAATGACCTAACCAATTGGGTTGAAACATGCCTTTCTTTTCATGGTCATGTAGGTTGTGTTGATTTTATTTGAGTACTAAGTCACCAATATCAAAAAAACTAGGTTTTATTTTCTTTTTATAGCTACATTAGATTCAATTTCATAAATCTTTAGGTGATTCAAATCATTAAGGAATTTTTCATCCAATAATTATAATTTGTTTAGATGAGTCACTCAATATTCTTCATCATCAATGAGATTTTGCAACAAGTTTCCCAAGGATGGGAGTTCAAATTCAATTAGAAAAATGGATTATGTGCCATAAACAAGGGAATGTGAGGTTGCTCAAGTGGGATTGTGTATGCTAGTGTGATAAGATCACAAGATATGATTAAGTTATAGATGCCAATCATAACCAACTTCACTGATTCTAATTTAAATTATTTTTGTAGTGGTTTTGTTGGTAGCCTTAGCTTGGTCATTTCCTTGTGAGTAGTATGGAGTCAAAAAATGGTGTTGTATATGGAATTTTTGGCATAGGTCACAAACTTCCCAATGTTTAATAGTTTTCATTATTTGTGACAATGGAGGATGGAATATGTTAATGGAATGGTTTACACCCACTTAGTGAAGTATTTGATAGTAGTGATGATGAATTTATGGCCATTGAAAGATGATGGGTGAATTTTTCCAACAAGGTCTAAACCCCACCATGAGAAGGGCCATGGAGTGACAATGGGTTGAAGCTCCTATGATGGTTCATGAATTAAGTCGTCGTGTTACTAGCATGGATAACAGGTATTTATAAATTCATGAGCATCACATTCCATTGTCGACTAGTAATACTCAATGCATAGAAATTTCTTAATTAGTGAAACCTAGAAAAATAGGTTAGGTTAGGGGTTTAGGACCTTTCCACCTATTTTCCTTTAAGTTTCACTCAAAGAAACCTTAGAGATCTCAATACAAGGATGTAATGAGAGAAATATATATGAAAGAAGGTCTCTTAGGGTATTTTCAAAGAAAAAAGAGGGGTTCACCACCAAGAAAGGGCTTGGAAAGAGAATAAAACATAAATGATATGCAAAACCTAATGATATGACATAGAAATGAATTGAAGCTAGAACAATAAACTAAGAGAGTATAGAGGTGCACCTAGAAACTAGAAGAGGCTTGAATTAAGTTCTAAACTCTTCTAAATAATGACTTTAATGCACACTAGGACTCATATACTATTAGGGACGATTTAGTCCCAGTTTTGGGTTTTGGGCTGAAACTAGAATTTGGAACTGCTAAATTAAGATCTATAAAAAAAATTTAAAAATAGGTACATTTGGACTCATATGCCACAAGTGGAAATTTATTCCTAGTATGAGGGTTTCTATAAAACTTTGATGTTCTTTAGTGTTTTTCTATAGCTTTCCTCTTGCCAAATATCCATTTCTAAAAAACTAAATTCTTCCCCATAGATGACTTTCTGTGATCTTACAAATAAGGTGACAAATTTTACAACTTTGACAACTTTTCTCCAATATTTCTCTTCAATGGATCTTCAACCTAGATCTGAAAACCATGCATCAAAGAGAGGGAAAAATGTTGTTTTTTTAGTAGATAGGGTTATTCCTTTGTCAAACCACGTTTTGGTAATCAAACCTTGAAATGAAATCAAATAGAAAGAAGGAATGATGAATGAACAAATATGTAGTGTTGCATCTCACTAAACCCTTGAACAAAAGGCTACAAAATTGCATGTAATGGATAAAATGAATGTGAATCTTGAATCTTGCTTGAATTTTGTAGATCTTTATTTTTCTTGCTTAAATCATGAGATACCTATATCACAAGTGTTAGCTCAAAAACAAGCAGAATGCATGATGACTTTGACATGATGCTTGATTATTGAATAATGCTCCAAAATGCTTGATAATCACTCTTGAATGTTGTTGAATGTTCTTGTAATCATAAATTTGTTAGAATTATTGATCCCAAAAAGTGATAGGACAAAATGAGTGAAATAACCTTGTATTTATACTTGTTCATGCCAATTTTCTTGAAATTACAACTCTACAAGCCAACATCAGATCTAGTAGAATAAAATCTCACCAAGAATTGAATTCAAAAATAGGTCTAAGCTAAGTTGGACTATATGCTAGTTGTGGAACATGAGTCCCAATAGGCTAAGCTTGGGACACATTTTAAAGAAAAGTATTTTATGCCAAATTCAGGTTTGGAGCCCAAAACCTAGAGGGGACCCATATGCCCAAGGTGGTGTATGAGTCACAAATCACTAAATATAGGCCATACAATAAAAAACCATAAAATTATGATTGGTCATTACATATGTGTTAGGATTATCCTCAGAAAGAAGCATAATTTAAGGCTTGTGAATGCAAAATAGGACCAAATAAGGCATAAAGAAGCCCAATTTTAGTAGGAAAGGCCTAAAAATTGTGAAAATGTAGAGGGATACATTTTCCTACACTATAAATAGAATAGAACCATTATAATGGGCTCTATAGATACCTTCATGGACTTAATTAACACATCTAAGCAACTCAGGAAGGTTCCTTCAAAATTCCTTTGATAAAGTGTACCACCATCAAGGTAAAATGAGAGGATTTATGTATGAAGGACTACCATTGTGAGGTGGATATATTAGGTGTTCAAAAGGGTATTGCTATGGAGATAATTTTATATATCCTTATACAAACGTGATTTGGGACCAATGATGTCACATACTAGCTCTAACTCAAGGAGATCAAAGGAAAGAATGAATAATTGTTCTACAAGGAACTCTTATTGCTAGATATTTTGAGGCATATCTAGTAGGGATCCAATTTTTACCATGGCATTATTTTCTTTATTATTTAAATGAGGCGCTTGGTCAAAATATATTTACATGAAACATTGGTTAAAAATATACACCATATGTATGTAAGGTAACATTTTGTCATCTTTTGTTTGGAATTCATTATTTGATTTCTTAATTACTAATTTAGAGTTTCCATATACCTATAATTTCATGATTTTCCATTATATAGTTGGCCTATGTCTTGTAATAAATTTCTCATATTCTACAATAATGTTTTTGCAAGAGAAGGAAATGCTTTAAGGCTTAGGAATACAATAGACTTGAGGGGTGAAAAATAGTATTCTTTCCCTTGAGTCAAGTTGAGTAAACTATCCATCAAAATATATGTTCCACCATGTGCTTTCATCTAGAGAGAAAACTACTTCATTTGGGAATTCTGTCAAAAATTGGTATTTATCTATTAAAGGATCTTATCTAAGTCGATTAGCAACCACTTTTCCTTTCATATCATTTCTATCAACATCCTAAACATCAAATTCACTATGGATCATAAACCATTTTTCCATGTAATTAATGAGAGTAGATTTAGAGAGTAAATATTTTAGCACATTCACTTTAGAAATAAGTTGTATCTTGTGGTTAATCATGCAATGTCACAAATTTTTTGCACAAAAAAATTTGCAACAAATAACATTTCAATTGGAGTGTAATTCATTTCAAAACCTACCAAATTTCATGGTATGTAATATACTACTCTCTATTTTCCATTTTCATGATGTTGTTCCAACAATGCCCCCAGTGTCACTATTGTAGCTGATATGTAAACTAGGAGAGGTTTACATAGATTACAAGGCATAAGAATTGGTGGTGAGGCAAGAAAGTATTTATGTTGTTAAAAATGTTGTTGACTATTGTTGTCCAACTTGAAGTTGACATTTTTGTGTAGGAGGTGCAAAAATGGTTGGTATTTGTTAGCGAGTTGAGCTATGAATCTCCTAATGATCTATAAATTTCCTTGAAGGATACACAAATTACTAATATTTCTTGGAGGAGGCATGTCCAATATTTATTTGACCTTATCCAAATCAACTTCTACGCTTCCTCTAAACACAATAAATCTATGGAGTTTTTCATATGTGACACCAAATACACATTTATTGGGATTTAATGTAATAGGAAATATTCCAAGTGGTCAAATATTTTATTTATCACTTTCACATGGCCAAATATTTCTTTTGATTTTCCCAAAAGATCATCTACATAATATTCCATGATAACATGATGCATGTCATGAAATATTACCATCATGGATCTTATGTATCCCCTACATTCTTAAGGACAAAAGCAATTACCTAGTAAGAAAATGTTCCCTAGTAATAAAACATTCCCCATGGGGTGATAAAGGTTGTTTTATGTTAATATTCATCTACTATGGACTTATGTAGTTATATCCTAAGAATACATCAATGAGTGATATCATTTCATGTACCACTATTAAATCCACAACAATATAAATGTTAGGGATCAAGAAAGCATCCTTTGGGAATGCCTTATTGAGATCTTGGAAATTAGTTTATATCTTGATTCTCCCAATGGGTTTGGAGATAATTTAGATACCCACTTAGGGTTATCAATTGGATGAATGAATAGAAACTCAAGAAGATTTTGTAACTCTTCTTTGACTAGGAGGGCTATTTGCATATGCTTTTTTCTTAAATTTTTTTTGAATGGTTTGCTATCAAGGCATATTTCCAAATGATGGAGTATGAGAGATTAATCAATCCCTATCATGTTTAAATAGGTCGAATATTTTTTTTACTCATTGTTTAAGGAAATAATATATTCTTTAATTCAATATTCTTCTACGGCTGCAACCATGAAAGTGATATTTGGTTCTTTTTCTATCCCCAAATTAATTTTGGTAGTTTTTTTAACTAGTATTGTGGATGTTTCCTAATACCAATGAATAAAATCAAGTGCCTCATCCTCTAGCACCTTAGATAGGTTTTCACTAGAAGATACTTCTTTTATTTTTATTTTTCATGATCCAAAAGTTCTTCTTTCGAGGTTTTCATTAAGGGACCATTCTTTTATATTATTTTATTTTTTATTTTTATGACTAAGGAATATAATTTTCTCCTTGAGTTAAGATTTTTTGTGTAATTTAACATAAAATTATCCCTTATTATCTTATATAGTTATATGTTCTTAGACTCCCATAATTTTTGCAATTATTTCATCATTCTTCAAATTATGAAGAATTGGAGGCCCTTGTTGGTCCCAATCAATGAGTTCTAGATAAATGAGGGGAAGGCAAATAGGGTAAGATGGTGTGAAAGTATAGATGTGTGTTGTGCTAGAGAGTTGGGTGATGTGTTCAAATGGTTCTTTATTGAGCCCCTCTTGAGAGATACTAATTCATTAGAAGTCTTACCTACTTTATTGTGATTGCATTTGGTCCCATTGGGTACCATATTAATTGATTTGTATCCTAGTTTATTGCAACCCATGTGACACTTAAAAGTTGAATAGCATCCATTATTCCTTGTTCATGATCTCCAAGTCCTTTACCTTTGTATCATATTTTTTTGCATGTCATGACCTTTTGGATATATGCCTATTTGTAAAGGAGGTAACTATTCATCTTTGTCCTTGTATAGCAATGAAGAATAATCATCATTGAGATCTTCTTTTTTCTAAGAGTCCCCTTTTTTTGAAAAATTTAAGAGTGTCAAGCTTTACCTTTAATGTCTTAGGCTAATCATGGGATCGAGGTGAGAGAGGGATTTGTCCTACTTTGGACACTGAAAATGGATGCCTCACTCCCCTGTTAAAGAAAGGGATCCAATTTCACAATGTTCACACTCAAGGACACCTTGGAGATCTTCCCTAAAAGAAGGATGGAAAAGATCTGACAATAAGGTATCATAGGACAGGGTTTTGGATTAGAAAAAGTTGAATGAGGGGTTCACCACCAAGTGAAAACTTGGAAAACATGAAATTTTTGAAAATACAATGTGATAAACAAACAAATGCTAAATGACCTAGAAATGATCATGAAACAAAATAGAAAATTACAAAATTGAAAGTGCACACCTAAGGACATGTTGAGGACGAAATGTAACTCTAAAATATTGAAGATGCTAATTTTTTTAAACCTGGTGGGACTCATTCACCACTAATGGTGAATGAGTCCACTCTAATTTTCTAAAAACTTAAAAGTGGAATTTGTAGCTCTTAGTCTGCTCTTTCTGTTCCTCTAGGTGTATGGATCCAAAACCCTAATTTTTGGGGCTATAAGTGACTTTTTGTGAAGATTATGACCTTTCCAATAGGGAGATGACTTCAAAAAGTTTGAAAACTATTCTTCAATCATCTCCAAGCCTTCAAATCACCTAGATCTACAATCACACCAGAAAAGAGAGAAATTTTGATTGTTAGGGAATGGGGGTTTTCCTTGGTCAAACCCGTTATAGGTAATTAAACTAAAATAATGAAACAATATAATTAAAAATGAATGTGAAGTAATGCTATTATAAAAATTTCCATGATGATGGATCTTGAAATGCTGCAACAATTGATGAAGAATATTCCCTTAAAGAAACTTGAATTTCCTTGTGAAGACTTGAAGTGCTTAACCATTCAATGCTTGACTTGAGAACATGAACACATTATGGAAAAATGATTTCAGAGCTTGTTTATATAGGAAAGGCACTCAAATGACTATTAATTTGATCCCCAAGGCTGACATTGAAGAAAATAAAACTTAAAAACCAATTTTTCTCACCCAAACCTTGAAAATTGCCCAAATGGGACCCATTCACCATCTTAGGTGAATGAGTCCCACCTAGATGGGACTCATTTTCCCAAACTAGTGAATGGGTCCCACTGGGGCTATTTTTCTAGTTGGGATGTCGGAGAATGAATAAATTAAGATTTTATGTTAATCTAGTTGGGTTTTTAATCAAAATATTCCTCGGGATGCATAATATGGGGTCATAGGGGCCTATTAATGATAATGTAAAGGGTGATTAGGGATAGGTACACAAAGTTCAATTTGAAAGTGTGATTAAATACACTTTACAACATTAAAATGAGGTCCACATAGTCTAGAAAGGCACAAGATCCAATGTGAATGTGTAAAAACCGTTACAACACTAGATTAAAACTAGGTTTAATTTACAAGACTTCTAGATTAATGTGAGAATGCAATTAAATACATTTTACAATATTGAATTAAGGGAAAAATAAGTCCATTAGACTTAGATACTTAATAAGAGTCTATAAAATTTATTTACAACACCTTTACAAAACATGCATTTTATTCAGTTTGGAAGGGACCAAGACCTAATGTGAATATATTATCCACATTACAACATTAAATCAAAGGAAAAATTAAGCCAAAATCACAAGGAGGGCCCAAACAAGATAGAAAAAGTAGAAGGGTTACTTTTTCGGTGTCCACATTTAGCCCCCACATTAGTGAGAGGATGAACCTGCTTCAAACTCACACTAAAGTATACATTCAAGAGGGGTCCAAACATACCAATGCGGATGGTCTAGGATAAGAAAGACCAAGAAAGAAGTCAAGCCCCCAGGATCTAAGATCCTAAGTCAAATTGACACAAGCACAAGAGGACACGCACAAGGTGTATGGTTTGTAGTAGAACAAGATACACAATCATTCAATGTTAAGAACTAAAAGAAAGAAAAATGAGTACAAATAAAAATGATGTGGATCAAGCTTCGACCATTTTTCTAACACGTTGTGGATCAGATTTATCCTATTTTTCCAAAAATGTATACACTCTGAGGTGACGGAACTCCTGACTGTCTATCAGGTGAGAAATTCAAAAGGTGAGAAACATACACTCATGGTTGGTATGTGCTCACACACATGCAAGGGGCTATGTGGAAATTCATGCCTTGGATTATGCTTCCCAATCAAACCATACCAAAGTTATACCTCCTGATAACTTTAATAGGGTGCCACACAAAAATAATTTTTCAAGCTCCATGAGGCAAGGAAAACTTTGTATGCCTAAATCTCATAGATGTTGTAAATGAAAAATGTTGTAAGGAATGCTTAAATGTATTTTTCTTATTTCATTCAAGGTCTCATCTTAGGAAAAAATGTGCTTAATGTCTCCAAGAGAGGAAAAATATGAGGTCTCATCCTAGGGATCATAACCAATGCTTCCAAGAGAGGACAAGCACAAAAGCTCACAAGAAAAATAAAATCACACAATGAAATATGAGTGTCGATGTATGCCCCAAATTTCAAGTGGTTGCTAGCACCATTACTATGAGAAATTTCTTTAAAGTAGAAGAAGATATGAGACCTTATTTGGGAAGCCCTATGCCAAGTCATATGTTTCCGATAAGCTACATCATGAGTAAGGTAGTATGTCATGTGCGATCCAATTGAAGGCATGGTGTCCACATCCCAAGCTTTCTCTTATATAATCATGAAAGGTTAATGGCTAGAAAAAAGAGGACACAAGTGACATACGAGGACAAGGCTACCTAACCCCCTTTCCCCCACTTAGTGCAGGACAAGGGTGAGCTGAAATGATTGATAAGATGCATGGTAGAGTGAAAATTAGGATCAATTAGAGGAATTAGGTGCTCCTACATAAGGGAGAGCACCAAACTACTTAACATGTTGGATTTTACTACTCAAATCCTTACATTCATTATTGGAATGACCGTGAACTCTGTGATAGGTGCAAAATGAAGTCGTGTAATAGAATTTCTTTTGTGTTCTTGGAGGGAGAGATATTAGATGATCTTGGTGTAGTTTCACCAAGATACTCTCTTGATCAATAGAGGATGTTCCTTTATGTTGTGACAAAGATATCTCTTGCTTAGTACAAGATGACATACCTATGCAAGATGCTTTAGATTACAATATTTTGTTCTCTCCTTTACAAGAGGGTGTAAAATTTGATGAATTCAAATCATCAGTCTTTTGAGATGACATTTACATTAGGAGAGGATTTCTTTGTTCGATTCATTTCTTGCAAAGGATAAAGACCACTAGTGTCTATCAGTTTAGGATGCACTATTGTTAAAGTTGGCTTAGAATAATATTTTGTGATGGTTTTTCTATTGAGTGAGGGCTTGTTTATTTCTATCAAAGGAAAATAACCAAGACCATGAGCCATTTCTTTTGTATTAGGACCTATAGGGTTACAGATACCTTGTTCTCTAGCACCACATCCTTTTCCATTATAGCCAAGTTGTTTCATAAGTTCATAACCTTTTCCATAAAGCTTTCCCATTTCTTTTGAATTTGGTGGTTTCTCATGATTAAGTTCATCAAAGTTTGTTGTGTAAATTTTTGTCTTTTGTTCTAAACTGGTTGATGTGGATGCTTGTGAAGGGTCTTCCATAGCTTTTTTTTACATTACCACTTTCTCTTTTCCGTTTTCAAATTCTTTATTTATGATCTTGTATTCTCCCATGAATATATGTTCAAAATCTAAGGAACCCCAATCATCTTCCAATAGCTTCGTGAATTGTTCAATATGTTGTTCTTTGTCTTTATGTTGGGAGGGTTCCACTTGTGTAGCTGGTGTTAATTTTGCTAAAGGATTTTCCTTGTTTTTATCAATGTTCAAACAAGTGTTTGGGTCAGGATCGGCCTCAACTATGTACCCTTTGTTATTGTAGATGTATTTCATTTTACGATGAAGAGTAGAGGGCACACCATTGCATGAATCCATGGTCTACCTAAAATAAGATTATATGAAAGTTCATGACGCATAACATGGATCTTTTTTTCCAATGTGGCCTTCCCAACTGTAATAGGTAAAGTAATCACACCGAGCAAATTTTTTTCAACATTGTCAAATCCCTTAATATACAAAGAATCGGGTTGAATGTTTGATTTATCAATGCCAATCCTATCTATAAGGCTCACACTACACACATTAAGGGAAAATATGGTATTTACAAGAGTTCTCTTTATCCCTTTTCCTTTTTATTGAGATATTATTATGAAAGCTTCATGTTGTTTTTGCACTTCCAAAGGGGGGAGTTCACTTTGGTGGAAAAAAATGTCATCATTTATTCCTTGGATCATGGCTACTATGTCATTTGGTTGCACATTGGAAGGGATGGCAACTTGTTGTAAGGCTATTTGAATCATGTTGTTATAGTGAGGGGAGGCTTGAATAAGGTCCCATAATGATATCTTAGTAGGAGTGTTCTTAAGTTGTTCAAGAATATCATACTCCTTTTCTACTTTGTGCAGGAAAATGAGGAACACAAGGAAATATGGGATTAGGAAAAGGTAGGGGTGTTGGGGTTGGTTGTTGTAGTTGTGGATTGTTTCTAGTGTTGTATGTATGAGCAATAGTATTATGGCTCGACCGTTGTGACATGCATTATTCTTAGGTGGGTAGGGCATGAATTCGGGTTTCTTTTGAGTTTGAAGTTTTTGTGATGGTGGGTAAAGGATGAGTGAGGTTGAATAATATTAACATCCCTTAGTGAGTGAGATTCTAATGTTGCCTCTTCGTCTTCTTCTAAGGATACTTTATCATTATTGGAAATGTTATCCTCCCTAGGAGGAGAGTTTTTAGGAGAACTACAAACCAGATTTTCTCGACATTCAAAGGTAGGTTCTTCTAAAATAATTCATCACAAATAGGGGAATGATCCATGGTTGAGTTGTCCTGCTCAATAAGGGTTTCTCTAGGTGAAGGGGGACAACTAATATTCTCATCACCTTCATTGATTGTGTTGTGTAATATCAAAGTATCTTCATCACAACAAGGAAAGATATGAGGAGAAGAACAAATGTTATTATCATGATTACCTATGGTTGTGTTGCCTTGTTCATCAATGTCTTGTCCACTAAGAGAGGTAAGACAAGAGAAACAACTAGGATTCTTAAAAATATCTGTGATTGGTTCTTCTAACACCAAAATATTGTCTTCACTAATAGGAGATATATTAGGAGAAGAACAAATATGATTGTTAGGAATCTCGTAGGTTATATTCTCTTTCACTAAAACACTCTCATAGGGAGGAGATATGAAATTTTTCTTAGTGTGTCTAGATATGTAAGATACAAACATTGTTTGAAAAAAATGAAAAGAACTTGTAATGATTTCATGCAATGTTTCATCAATGTAAACAATGTATATCCCAAGATGCAAGACATATTTATCCAATGAATGCAAAACTTATGCAAATTTTTATAAATAGTAACATTGTGTATGCAAAAGTGAAAACTACTTTTATCCATGTTATGAATTTTTTTAGAAATGTGAGAATTTTTCAGATCTAATGATGCTTGCTATTGAAATGATTTCAAAAATGACTATCCTAAAATGATGTTTTTGACCTAGATGCATAGAACAAATGTTCCTGAAAATTTCCAGACTTATAGTATATGTTACCAGGGGGCTTGGGAAGCACTAAAATGAGGTTTTTGAGGCTATACTAGATAGTTAAAAATATGGACTAGGACTAATTCTCCTAGAATGGTGAATGAGTCCTAGTTGGGTTTTTTTCCAAAAAATTAAAAAAATTTCAATTGGTTTTGATGCTTTTTATGTTGTATGACCTAAAGACTAAATGAAAATTTAGATTTTATATGATTCTCAATGATTTAAGATGAAAACAATGCAAAATATATGCACTTTAACTAATGCAAAAATTTGAAACCCTAGAATGCAAATTAACTAATACAAAATGCAATACAATGTTAATGCAAGCTAAATCTAGGATGATGGACTCCAAATCAAAAAAATTAGCAATTCTACTTTGTATGTCTCGTTTGGGCCCTCCTTGTGATTTTGGCTTAATTTTTCCTTGATTTAATGTTGTAATGTGGATAATACATTCACATCAGGTCTAGGGCCCTTCTAAACTAAATAAAATGCATGTCTTGTAAAGGTGTTGTAAATAACTTTTCTAGACTTGTATTAAGTATCTAAGTCTAATGCACCTATTTTTTCCTTGATTCAATATTGTAAAATGTATTTAATTACATTCTCACATTAATCTAGAAGGTTTGCAAATTAAACTTGGTTTTAATCTAGTGTTGTAATGTTTTTTACACATTCACATTAGATCTTGTGCCATTCTAGGCTATGTGGACCTCATTTTAATGTTGTAAAGTGTATTTATTCACACTTTCATATTGAAATTTGTGTCTCTAGCTCTAATCACCCTTTATATCATCATTAATAGGCCTCTATGACCCCATATTGTGCATGCCAAGGCATATTTTGATCAAAATCTGACTAGATCAACATAAAATCTTAATTTCTTCATTCCCCGACATCCCAACTAGCAAAATATCCCCCATGGGACCTATTCACCACTTTGGGTGATGAGTCCCATTTGGGCCATTTGTGAGGTTTGAGAGGGAAAATTTGGGTTTTTAGTTTAATTTTATTCAATTTTGTCCTTGGGGATCAAATTAGCGGCCATTTGAGTGCCTTTCCTATATAAATAAGCCCTCAAATAATTGTTTCATAAGGTTTTCATGTTCTCAAGTCAAGCATTCAAGGGTTAAGTACTTCAAGTCTTCACAAGGGAATTCAAGTGTCTTTAAGGGCAGATTCTTCATCAATTTTTGCAACATTTCAAGATCCATCATCATGGAAAGTTTCTAATTTCATTAATTCACATTCATGTTTCATTATCTTGTTTCATCATTTTGGTTTAATTACCTAAAAGGGGTTCAACCAAGGAAAACCCCCATTCCCTAACAATCAACATTTCTCTCTCTTTTCTTATGTGATTGTAGATCTAGGTGATTTGAAGGCTTGGACATCATTGAAGAATAGGTTTCAAAATTGTTGAAGTCATATCCCTATTGGAAAGGTCAAAGTATTCACAAATGTCACTTATATCCTCAAAAATTCAAGGTTTTAGATCCAGACACTTGGAGGAACAGAAAGAGAAGACTAAGAGCTACAGATTCCACTTTTGAGTTTTTCAGAAAAGTAAAAGTGGACTATTCACCATTAATGGTGAATGAGTCCCATTGTACCTTTTTTTTTAGATATTTTTGTTGATTCAGATACCCATTTTCCTAAAACTTGTTTTAGTGCAGTTTTCTATAACTAGGACTGATTCACCTAAAATGGTGAATGAGTCCCACCAGGTTTAAAAAAATCAAAATCTTCAGGATTTCAGAGTTCAATTCCATCCTCAACAACTCTCTAGGTGCACACTTTTAGTTTTTCAATTTTTTGTTTTGTTTCATGATCATTTATAGGTCATTTAACATATGTTTGCATATCACATTGTGTTTTCAAAAAAATCATGTTTTCCAAGTTTACACTTGGTGGTGAGCTCCTCATTTAGAATTTTCTAATCCCAACCCTATCCTAGGATACCTTATTTTTAGATCTGGGTATGTGCAGGATCATGAGGGGCCAAAAAGTGGCAATATTATGGGTATTTGTAGGGTATGTGGCTCACGACTTTTTTTTAACCCAAAATTGATGAAACGAAAAGGGTTTTTAGAGGAGATTCTCAGCTTTCCAGCAATATAAATTATTCTTTAATTTGAATTTAATTAATAATTATTATTTATTCTCTATTAGAATTATGACTAAAGTCATGATCGATAGGTTGATTCAAAAACATCTATAACTTTCAAATGGTATCACATTTTTTAAATCCAAAATATGCGTCACATTCTATGCTTCACATACTATAGGATTAAAAAAAGAAAAAATAAATTTCATGAAGTTTTGACCAAGTTAAGGTGGTCAGACATACGAGTTTTAATATTTTTTTTAAGTTGTAATAAAAAATTCATAATTAATTATTTACTTGGAAAAAAATTACAAAAAAATATGCATCACATCTGGACATGAGTCCTCTACTTATATATAAAATATTATAAAAAAATATTATCATTTTATTATGGTTAGGGTGGTCAGACAGATACCTACTTCTTATTTTTCCCCTGAAATTTAAGTACTACTGCATTGAAATTTCAAATTTTCACCAAATAGATTTTATTTATTTTTAAATAAACCGAGTAGTTTAGAAACTAAATTTAATTTTCTACAGATTCTATTCTTACATATTTTTGAAATAATATAGATAACTTATTCAAATTTTTATGTCAAGTTTCCTAACACTGATTTTTCTAAATTTTTTGCCACTTAAGGGCCTATTTTTTCCATGATGATCCTGCACATACCCATCTTTTCCATCCTTCTTTGGAGGAAGATCTCCAAGGTGTCCTTAACTGTGAACATTGTGAAATCAGATCCCTTTCTTAAACAAGGAAGTGCAACATCCATTTTTGGTGTCCACCCCTACATATAAGGAATTGTGTAGTCTATACTCCCCACATACCTTGTTAGTGATCTTGATATTGACTTTGAGAATGGGTTGTGAGGTGAATAATTTTTTTTAATATAGATGGGTCCACATAGGATGATGAAGTAGATGCAACATTGTTAACTAGATAATGGTGTGAGTAGTTATAACTACCTATTGGAAGAATGAAGAGGATGCCTCTGGTGTGTTGTCATTGATTCCAACATTGGTTGGTAATAGTTTTTTTAATCCAAAAAAACTATGCCTATTATTTTGATCTAGTAATTTGGTCCAAAAAATTTCTCAGGAGAAGATCGCTCCATGAGATTTTAATATGACGATAAGGACTATTAGTTACATCTATGCACAATTTTTTAGTGGGTTTTATTGAAAGAAATGGAAGCTATGAATGACAAAGTTCAACTTACAATATTCTACTCAGTATTTGTGTAGTTGGCATGAGTTTTCTTCTAACTAACACAAATAAGTGGTGTATGCTTTTTTGGTGTTTTAAAGAGTTCCTTATTAGGTCTAGGCCGACCTAAGTTTATGTCTACACATTTTCTTTTATGAAAGGGTTCTAGGTTGAGCTAAAAAGATACATTTTGATTAAATATGTGTACATCTAATTAGGCTGACCCAATTAATGTTTGAGGTTGTAATAGTGTATATGGGTGGGTGCATGAAGTTGGGTTACACTTTTGTGGCCAACTTCAAAAAAAGATTGGAAATAACATAACGCGAGTGCATTATAACATGTTCGTGTTATTTCATTTTATTTTTTGTAAATAAGTGAAAGCTATTCATTTTCTCTTTTCTATTTTTCTACTCTGTCTGTGGCCAAAAACCCTCATTTTCACACTCGTGTTCTAGAAGGAGGCATTCTTCAAAATTCATCAACAATAGTTTCTTTTTGTTTGCAAATATGGCACCACGACGAAGAAGAGGTGCAAGAGGTAAGTATTGTTTGCTATTTGTTTTGAATTTCTTAGTTTCAAGTTGATTTTGTTTCTTTTAGGTTAGATTTTTTTTTTTTAATTTGTAGGAGATGTAAATAATTTTGAAAATCCTCAACAAGAAGAACAGGAAAATCCTCCTCAACAAAATCAACCTCCCCCACCAATCACACAACACCCTCCTGACACTCAACAAAATTTGAGGAGTGAAATTGAAAACAACAAAAAACAAATTGAGGATCTTATTAGTAGGTTGAGTGATCCAAAATGTCAACGCGTAAAGAATGACGCTTGAAAATCTTAAATGAAAGAGGATGCCAAAATGAAGATTCACAACCCGTAACAAATAATCTGGATGGTAAGATAGGAGGTCAAAGTAACTAGGTATATATTATGATAAACTATCATATAAACAAGTAAAAAGATTTAAAAATTACTAAAGGTGATTTGTGCTCTCTATTCACTGACCCTAGAACAAATCAAAATCTTAGCCTCAATGCAAAGAGGTTTCCTATTCATTGGTGCCACCACCAAGAGATTAGGAACTATTTTTATGATAAGTGGTACTTGGTCTTTGATTACCCACTATGCAATAATTGTGAAGTCCCCCAATATTTTCTTAGGAAACTATACAGTGAGTTAGTATTGAACCAAATCCAAAACATATTCATGGTGGATATGAGGGAGTTCCAGGGGAGAGGGGCTGGCCTGTGATAGGCCCTGCGCATGACCTCAAGGTAAGGTGGAGACGACCTCCCTCCTGTGAGGGTCAGCCTGTGATACATTGTTATGCCTCGCCACGTGAAGAGACATGTGAGAGCATTGGTGGCATCACTTGACTGGAGTGCTGCATCCGTCCTAATGGGAATTCTGTACCAATCCAAGTGATTCTTTCTACAGGTTTCTTGAACCTATGTGTCAATCTTCTATAGTACTTGTTCATATGACCTCAAACGCATAACTGAAGAGGTCAAGTACGCAGATCTCAGGGTGTTGCTGCCTAAAGATTCAGATGCTACTGGCGCAGATTTGTATGCTACTACCAAGATCTATATGCTAGGATGGTAGAGGATGGTTGATAATTTTGTACCGGTATCGAGTATTCGTAAAAGTCAATATGTTCCAATGTTGGAATTTAATTTATTAAATTTTGATTTTGAAATGCATGATTAACTAATTTAGTTTTATTATTTTAATAAAATTATAGGGTCATATGTTGAGACTAGATACACTAGTCCTCCACCTACTTATTTCTGTAGTACACCTATCAGTGGGGTATCTAACTAGTAAACAATTATAAATTTATTACATGTTAATAGCATTGTTTTATGAATGGTATTTTAATACATGTGATTTTGGATGTTGAATAGGCTAATATTGGTGGTTTCAAGCAAACACCTCCTAGTGCCAGTGGATTCACTCAAACGTACATGGAGGTAATAGAATAAAGAGAACTTAACTAATGAATTCGACTTAATAGATTTGTGTAGTTTATATTCATATTGTTGGTTTCGTTGCATTACACATCATTCAAACTCAAAGAATTACTTCAAATTCCATAACTAATAATTAGATGTTGATAGATGAAAAAATTTCAACTGTACAATATAGTTGTTTAGAAAGTCAACATAAGTAGCATGACACAATTACTTCACATGGAGGCATGTGCTTGCAAAGGTGCACCACCACGACAAACTATGGATGCTTGGAAAAAAATCTATGAAACCATAATAGTAAGCAATAGCATAGACAAGGCAGTTAGTGATGTAGAGCATCATATCAAAACACTCAATCATCAGGGTACATCTGATGCAAAGCATCCAACAAACACCATCAACATCATTTCTTCAAGGGATTTCAATCCCAAATAGAATCAGAAGAAGATCAAATATAATTTCATCAGAAATCTACTTTTCATTCAACCAAAATCCACTCAAATTTTCTTAGCCATTCGATAGGCCATCATTCATCATTCCACTAATCAGTATTCCAATTGACTCATTCAAAGAAAAAACCATAATAAAGAAAACTTTGACTTAATCAATAAGATTCACATCATTCTCAACCACCATAAAAACAAGATAAACCTGATTATTGACACTTGAACAATTCATCCTTTCATTTATTCACCAAGGAAACAAATCAACTAAACCATACCTCACTATTATCAGTCCATTATCAAGCACTGTACTCACCATATTTTGACTGCAATGGTCTATTTACAAGTTACAAACTCCTGCTCCAACAAAATCTCAATTATCATCTTGTGGTTAATCACCAATTTTCTCAAAAGGCTTCATAATAGTCACCCATCCAACCATCAAAGAAACCAAACATGTCTTATACACCCTAACCAAATTTAGTAACATCAATCATATCATTAGTTTGATAGTAACCAAGCACTCAATCATATCACAGAAGCTTTGAAAGGATACAAGTCAGAAATGTTGAAGATAGGAGAGATTGCCACCCCAGGAGGTAGCTCTATTTCATAAGCATTTTGGCCAAACTTGTAGACCACCTTGCAAGGTCCTATCTTCTTCATCATGAGTTTGGAATACTTTCCTTTTAGAAGTCTCTCCTTCTTCAAGTGTGCCATCATCAAGTCTCCAACCTTGAATTGGACATTCTCCCTCTCTTTTAAATCCTCCTTTCATACTCTCAACATTCTTTTGAAGGGTTTCCTCTACCTGATGAATATCCCCGGACAGGGTCAAAAAATTCCCTCAAATCTTGAGCACTTCTCCTAGAACCTTTAGATCTCTTGTAGTCTATAGACTTCCTCTAGGTGTACTACAGACTACCTAAAAGGCTTCTACCAATGCTCCTATTCAAGGGAGCTGGCTATATGCAAATCTGTGACCGAGGTAAATTCAGATCCTGTTTAATCCATGTTCCCAGGCATCTTAAGAGGTTTCCCAATGATCTATTCACCACTTCAGTTTTTCCATCCATTTGTGGATGGTATGCTGAACTAAAGGACAGATTTTTGCCTTAAGTTTCTTCCACAAGGTCCTCCAAAAGTGACCAATGAATTTAGAATCCCTATCAGAAACAATGCTTAAAGGTAGTCCATGTATCCTAACAACCTCCTTAAAGAAGAGACCTGCTATATGAGATGCATCATTGGTGCATTTGCAAGGAAGAAAATGTGCCATCTTACTAAATCTATCAACTACCACAAAGATACTATCAAAACCATTTTGGGTTCTAGGTAACCCCAAGACAAATTTGATACTTACACACTCCCAAGGCCTATTGGGAATGGGCAGTGGTTGATAGAGTCCTACATTTGATGAAGCTCCCTTTTCCCTTTGACATATTGTGCAGCCTTCCACATACCTTCTCACATCCACCTGCAACTTTGGCCAATAGTAAAATCTCCTAACTTGTTCTAAGGTCTTGTCAAGGCCAAAGTGACCTCCAAGACTCCCATTGTGTTTCTCCTTTATGATATTCTCCCTCATTGAGCATTTACGCACACACAATTGGATTCCTTTGAAGAGAAAACCATTTTGCAATAAAAATTCATAGAATTCACCATGAAAAGAATTCAAATGTTTCTCACAAACATTGTATACCTCCTTGAAATATGAATCTTCATGATACATATCCTTCAATGCTTCAACCCCCATGCTTTGGAGTTGGATCTCTTGCACTACAAGTGCCCTTCTACTGAGAGCATATTCCACCTTATTTTCTTAGCCCTTCTTATGCTTTATTGTGAAAGTATAGGCTTGCAAAGACTTTACCCACTTCATGTGCCTATGACTGAGTTTGTCCTGTGCATTCAAAAAACTCAAGGAATGATTATCAGTATAAACAACAAATTATTTAGGTAACAAGTAGTGCCTCCACTTTTTGAGGGCTTGGACCATAGCATACAATTCCAAATCATAGGAAGAATACTTCATCTTTGCTTCATTCATCCTCTCACTGTAAAATGCAACCGGTCTGCCTTCTTGGCTCAAAATAGCCCCTATTGCTTGATTGCTAGCATCAAACTCAATGGTAAAAAATTTATCAAAATTAGGGAGCACAAGTATAGGGTGTTTTGCTACTCTCATTTTTAGATATTCAAGCCCTTTATCAGCCTCATTAGTCCAAGATAACTTACCTTGTTACCTCCTTTGATGGTGTCCAAGATTGGTGCACAAATTTGGCTAAAGTTCTTGATGAACTTTCTATAAAAGTTTGTAAGTCCATGGAAGCTTCTCACATATCCCATGGATTATGGTGTTGGCCAAGTAAGAATAGCATCCACCTTTGAAGGATCCATCTTCAAACTTCCCTTGGAGATGATGAAACCAATGTAGACTAGTTCTTCCTTCATGAATTCACACTTTTCCATGTCGATCAACAACTTCTCCTCTTGTAACCTCCTTAGTACCATGTCAAGGTGCTTCAAATGTTCTTCTTTAGACCCGCTAAACACAAGGATGTCATCTAAATAAACTACAACAAAATTTCTAATGAAAGGTCTTAATACCTCATTCGTAAGGCGCATAAATGTACTAGGGGCATTTGATAACCCAAAGGGAATCACCAACCAATCATACAACCCTTCATTAGTCTTAAAATTTGTCTTCCATTCATCCCCCTCTCTGATCCTTATCTGATGGTACCCGCTCTTTAGATCAATCTTGGAAAAGTAAGATGCTCCTGATAGACAATCCATGAGGTCCTCCATTCTTGGCATTAGGAACCTATATCTGATTGTGATCCTATTAATGGCTCTTGAATCAGTGCAAAGCATCCAATTCCCATCCTTCCTTGGTGCTAGGATAGTAAGAACAACACATCAGCTCAAACTCTTCCTCACTAGCCCTTTATCCATCAACTCTTGCACTTGTCTTGCAATATCCTCATTTTGAGTAGGTGTCATCTTGTATGCAGCCTTATTGGGCAATGTAGCCCCTAGAATCAGATCAATATGGTGGCTTATATCACTAATGGGAGGTAGGGAACTAGGTAATTCGTTCCCCGTTATGTCCTTGTACCTTTCCAACAACTCTTGGACTTCCTTTGGTGCATCTTCCTTCTTCTTTATGGGCAGATCTGCTTCACTTTTGGGCTTCATAATCAGGAAGAATCCTCTTCCTCCTCCTTCCTTCAAGGTCTTCATGAAATCCTTCTCACCCACCATCAAAACACTAGGCCCTTCATGCTTTGCCTTGTCTTCTTCTAGGAGAGGTGAAAGGTTGTAAGTCTTCCCATCCTTCACAATGGAGTATGTGTTCTTCTCCCCATCATGCTTGGTATTCCTATCAAATTTCCAAGGCCTACTAGAAATATATAGTTTAATACTTGTACTCAAAATTTTGTTCATTAGATCTCATACATTATAAGTCATGACGTGGATCTCGCTATTGTAACTTTTTTGTGATTGAATAATTTGTTGTTTTATTTTCAGATGTTGGTTGTGGGAACACCTCCAAATGTTACAAGGGAAATGGATATAGGTGTTTCATTCACTATACAATCCTCCATAGCTCTAATAGAGGAGGTATGAAGCAAATTACTAAATCTCAATTTACATTTGTTGTTATAGATGTTAGTTCTAGTGAAGAATCAAACCATTATTGATTCATAGTTTAATTCCTATTTGGATGGTTTATACAAGGCTTGAGCATGCCTGAGCATCAACATGCAAATATTTCCATTATGGAGAGTGATCATGATATGGCCATAAGTGATTATTTTGTTAAATATATCATTTCTTATAATGTAATTTTTATATATTAATGTCTTTACTTCTTATTGTAACAGTTCAAACTTCACTAGGAGCTAAACTGTAGGATGAGTAGCAGGAGCACTCCTCAAGCACATCAGAAATGAGTGATGGAATTATCGCCATCAGATCACTAAACAAAGGGAAAGAATTTATTTCCATAGCATGGAGAGAAATGAATTTTGATTCCAGAGCCCTTTGTTGTATGCCTAGACATGGCAATTTTGTACATATCTTGTATTGGATATATTTGACATTGTATGCCTATATGGCATTCGAGCGTAAGCCTATATGGATATTTTGTAACCATATTTTATACTTATATAGACATATATTGATGTATGTGTACATGGCTATTTAGTTAATACAAATATTTTTTATCGATGGTGTCCATATTTGCTCTTTTTGACAATGTCAAAAGCATGGTTGTATATAGATTAGGCAAAAGACTTTTCCTTTTATATTAGCAATGCATGGAAGTTTAAAAAAGTATCCTTGATATTACAAAAAGATATGTGATTATACCATAGTAGAAAAAATCTTCTTGGGAAAAAATCGGCAAACCAAAAGTATAATATTTTTTGAAAAAATTGGGAAAAAGTCCAAAAAAATCAGAAAAAAATCAGATTTTAAAAAAGGTAAAAAAAAGTAGAACAAGAGATAAAAACTTTTTAAAAAAAATTTAAAGGCTTTTCCATAGCATAGAGATATAGAGAGGAAATAAAATAAAGAGTTTAACTAATAAATTTTTAAAAATAGATTTTTGTAGTTTATATTCATATCGTTGATTACATTGCATTGCACATATTTCAAACTCAAAGCATTGCTTCACATTTCATAACTAATAACTAGATGCTAATAGATAACAAAATTTCAATTACAATATATTTTTTACAAAGTCAACCTAAGCAGTTATGCAATTACTTCACGTTGCATAACTAATAACTAGGAGCAGCTCCCAATTGTATTTGCTTGTCATGGCATTCTATGAGACCACATTTCTTTGAGGCATTTTTTCAAACAATTCACTTCCTTGTCTATACTACCACATTTTTGATACATGTCTACCAAAGCATTTTGTCAAATAGTCCACTACCTTGTTGCTATGGCTGAAAGCATAAAACAAGTGCTTTCAAACAAGCTATGGATGCTTAAAAAAAATCTATCAAAAGCATAATAGTTAGCTATATCATAGACAAGGCAATGAACTCTTTAAAAAAATTCCTCAAAGAAATGAGGTCTCATGGTGATGGAATGCTATGAAAATCAAATTCTTTTGATTTTCATGGCATTCCATCACCATGAGACCTCATTTCTTTGAGGCATTTTTTCAAAGAGTTCAATTCCTTGTCTATGCAAACACATTTTTCATACATGACTATCAAAGAATTTTATCAAACAGTTCATTGCCTTGCTGCTATGGCTAAAAGCCTAAAATAGGTGCTTTCAAACAAGCTATGGATTGTCATGGTATTCCATCACCATGAGACCACATTTATTTGAGGCATTTTTTCAAACAGTTTGTTGCCTTGTCTATGCTACCACATTTTTCATACATGTTTACCATAGCATTTTATCAAACAGTTCACCTCCTTGCTGCTATGGCTAAAAGCCTAAAATAGGTGCTTCAAAACAAGCTATGGATGCTTGGAAAAAATCTATCAAAGCATAATAATAAGCAATAGCATAGAAAAGGCAGGGAACTATTTGAATAAAAGCCTCAAAGAAATGTGGTCTCAATGGTGGTGGAATGCCATGACAATCCATAGCAATTTTCTTGTCATGGAATTCGTCATGACATTCCATCACCATGAGACCACATTTCTTTGAGGCATTTCCAAGCAGTCATTGCCTTGTCTATGCCCACATTTTTCTTTACGTGAGCATTTATCAAATGCTAAATCTTCTGTTATGGCTAAAAGCCTAAAATATGTGCTTCACAACAAGCTATGGATGCTTGGAAATTTTTATCAAAGCATAATAATAAGCAATAGCATAGACAAGGTAGTGAACTATTTGAATAAATGCCTCAAAGAAATGTGGTCGCAATGGTGGTGGAATGCCATGACAATCCATAGCAATTTGCTTGTCATGGAATTCGCCATGTTATTCCATCACCATGAGACCACATTTTGAGACATTTTTGAAACGCTTTGCTACCTTGTCTATGCTACCACATTTTTTCATGCATTTACCAAAGCATTTTATCAAATAGTTCACCTCCTTGCTGCTATGGCTAAAAGCCTAAAATAGGTGCTTCCAAACAAGCTATGGATGCTTGGAAAAAATCTATCAAAGCATAATAATAAGCAATAGCATATACAAGGCAGTGAACTATTTGAATAAAAGCCTCAAATAAATGTGGTCTCAATGGTGGTGGAATGCCATGATAATCCATAGAAATTTTCTTGTCATGGCATTCGTCATGCCATTCCATCACCATGAGACCACATTTCTTTGAGACATTTTTTCAAACAGTTTGCTGCCTTGTTTATGCTACCACATTTTTCATACATGTTTACCAAATCATTTTATCAAATAGTTCACCTCATTGCTGCTATGGCTAAAAGCCTAAACTAGGTGCTTCCAAACAAGCTATGGATGCTTGGAAAAAATCTATCAAAGCATAATAATAATCAATAGCATAGACAAGACAACAAACTATTTGAATAAAAGCCTCAAAGAAATGTGGTCTCAATGGTGGTGGAATTCCATGACAATCCATAGCAATTTTCTTGTCATGTTATTCGTCATGCCATTCCATCACCATGAGACCACATTTCTTTGAGGCATTTTTTCAAACAGTTCACTGCCTTGTCTATGCTACCACATTTTTCATACATGTCTACCAAAGCATTTTATCAAACAATTCACTACCTTGCTGCTATGGATAAAAGCCTAAAAAAGTTACTTTCGAACAAGCTATGGATGCTTGGAAAAAATCTATCAAAGCATAATAGTAAGCAACAAGCTATTGTCTCATGGTTTTTTTTCATGCGAAAATCAGTGTGATTTTATTCACATTTTTTTGCAAGTTATAAAAACATTTTTTTTTGCCAATTTTGTTGTTTTAAATGACATTCAAGTTTATGGTGGTTTTGTTGTTTATATGATGATATGTGATATTATAATCCTAATTCATGCTCCTAGGTTGCATAGATATATATTTTGTTTTTACATGTTTTTTGTACCAACGAACCCAAAACAAACTGATCCCCCCTCCAAAAAAAATTGGCCAAACTAGCAAAGTAAACCCCCAAACCTAAACCTCAAAACTTATTCCAACACTCTTCATTTCTCCTGCACAAACTTAATTGACCACCAAATTATGTTTCCCCTTGACTTTACCCACGTTTACTCCCTCAAACCTCTCTTTTTCATTCAAAACGCCTATTTTCCCAACTAGGGCATGTCATGCCATAACATACTTTTGACCTCCCTTGTCCTTACAGACCCTTTGAACTCATCAAACTCCATAATCTCACCCTATTTACAACCTATTCTAACTTATTTTCAAGCAATTTCTTTGTTTCACCTCTTCTAGCCTTGCTTTTAAGGGGACTCAATTTTGAATTTTCAATAGGGGCAGTGTTAGTAATCTCTTCCAATGCCCTTAATAATGCTATTTTTGTATTCCTACTCCCTATCCTACTTACATCAGGCCCATATCACCGAGACACAACCTGAACAATAGGTGGAATGGCCTATTTCAACATACTACACTCAACCCCTTAATGGATTGATCTGGTTGAACATAGCTCAGAGTGATTCCACGTGTTTGGGTGAGAAAGAGGACAATTCCTAGCATGAACATGACTATTCAAATGCATTGGAGTAGTTTATTTAGTCACATGAGTTGCAAAATGAAAGTTGCACCACTTTGCAACTTTCTATTGCTTCCATTTGACAGTTTTTCCATCAACTGAAATCTAGACACCACGGGAAAACCACTCTGAGATAGTGAAAACCGAGAGAGGTTATTGTATAGGGACCTAACACAATCTCATGGGATCAGATGAGAAGTTTCTAAGCATCACAGTGTCAGAGTCACCTCATGCTGAAGTTTGCAGCCATTTTCCCCTTTGGACCCTTAAGGGATCGATCTGGTTGAACATAGCTCAGAGCAATTCCGCATGTTTGGGTGTGAAATAGGAGCATGCCTAGTGTAAAAATGCCTATTCAGATGTGTTGGAATAGTTCATTTGGTCACACGAGTTGCAGAACGAAAGTTGCACCACTTTGCAACTTTCCACTGCTTCCATTTGACACTTTTTTCATTAACTGAAACTTCAACACCATGGGAAAACCACTTTGAGATAATGTAAATTGAGAAAGGTTATTGTAGAAAGGCCCAACGCAATCCCATAGGATCAGACGAGAATTTTCTAAGCATCATGGTGTCTAAGTAACCTCATGTTGAAGTTTGTAGCCATTTTTCCCTTTTGACCCTTAAGGGATCAATCTGGTTGAACGTAGTTCAGAGCGATTCCGCGTGTTTGGGTACAAAAGAGGACCATTCCTAGTGTAAAAATTCCTATTCAAATGAGTTGGAACAGTCCATTTGGTCACACGAGTTGCATTTTCAAAGTTGCACCACTTTACAACTTTTCACTGCTTCCATTTGACACTTTTTCTATCAACTGAAATCTGGACACCATGGGAAAACCACTATGAGATAACAAAAACCGAGAGAGGTTATTGTAGAGGGGCCCAACATGATACCATGGGATCAGATGAGAAGTTTATAAGCATCATGGTGTCCAAATAACCTCATACTAAGGTTTGCAACCATTTTTCCCTTTGGACCCTTAAGGGATCGATCTGGTTGAATGTAGCTCAGAGTGATTCTGCATGTTTGGGTGCAAAAGAGGACCATTCCCAGTGTAAAAATTCCTATTCAAACACTTTGGAACAGTCCG
This sequence comes from Sequoia sempervirens, assembly GCA_007258455.2. NCBI lineage: Eukaryota > Viridiplantae > Streptophyta > Pinopsida > Cupressales > Cupressaceae > Sequoia > Sequoia sempervirens. The sequence goes on from VDFB02353493.1 coordinate 59,173,331, forward strand.
TTTGGTCACACGAGTTGCAGAATGAAAGTTGCACCACTTGGCAACTTTCCACTGCTTCCATTTGACACTTTTTTCATCAACTGAAAACTAGACACCATGGGAAAACCTCTTTGAGATAACGAAAACTAAGAGAGGTTATTGTAGAGGGGCCCAACATGACCCCATTAGATCAGATGAGAAATTTCTAAGCATCACGGTGTCTGAGTAACCTCATGCTGAAGTTTGCAGTCATTTTTCCCTTTGAACCCTTAAGGGATTGATCTGGTTGAACATAGTTCAAAGCGATTGCGCATGTTTGGGTGTGAAAGAGGACCATTCCTAGTGTAAATATGCCTATTCAGATGCGTTGGAATAGTTTGGTTGGTCACATGAGTTGCAAAATGAAGTTGCACCACTTTGCAACTTTTCAGTGCTTCTATTTGACACTTTTTTCATCAACTGAAAACTGGACACCATGGGAAAACCACTCTGAGATAACGAAAACTGAAAGATTTTATTGTAGAGGGGCCCAACATGATCCTATCAAATTAGACAAGAATTTTCTAAGCATCATGGTGTCCGAGTAACCTCATGCTGAAGTTTGCAGCCATTTTTCCCTTTGGACCCTTAAGGGATCGATTTAGTTGAACAAAGGGTCTATACTCTAAACTTATCCAAACCTTACCAACTCTTAAGGCAGAAATTCTAAGGTGTCAAAACTTCAAAATACACAATTAGATCTCAGTTATACCACCGTACAATGGGTAAACCACAAAACCCTCTATTGTAGCCTAAACCCTAGGGGTTTATTGAAAATGATACTTCCAAAGCTAACCACAACCTATAAATTACTCAAAAAAGTTTGTGATACCCTACACAAGCTCAAACAATCATAAAATAATGCTTCCCTACACAAAAACACAATTTAACTCTTCAAAACCACCATTTTTCTTAGAGAAAACTCACTTTTACACACATGGGTTTTGCACCCATCTCATTTTCATACCTCCCCAACACTAACACATCATTCCCACACTTTAATAATGTTAGTGCAGACCCATTCCTCAAGTTATAGAGGCTATAGAAAGAGGAATGGGTCAAAAAGCTATTTTTATTGACTCAAAACCTTCAAATGTACAAGTTCGGGCCGGTTTTAGTAAATTGATGATATTCTACTCTTTATTTCCGTTGATGAACAAAACCTACTAAATGCTGCTACTACACCAATCATACATCGACCTTCTTGTCCCTCCTAAATTTTGGACCACATCCATTACCTTCACATAAAACTCGGCATCCTTGGTCTTCTTGGTTCCCATGCCTTGATATGGTTATGCAAATGAAAATGAAGCAAAGTAATCATCTCCTTCTCCGCTGGATGGAAGAATGCATGCTTAATGTTTTGATACATGATATCATCTCTCTCATCTACTCTCATGGTTGAATATCGAAATCTAGTATGGTGGGCCTCTAGAGTTCCAGCCATATTTCTTCCTCTTCCACCAAATGCTGGCCCGATCCACACGTCTGCCAACCTAATTGACTTTGTTTTTGAAAGCTGAAGTTTCTCCTGAGTCACCAGTGTTGCTATGTCTACCTTTTCAAACTCTTTCATTGCTATAGATTGTCTCTAGGATTTAATCATTTGTACCACACATGGTTGATGTGCTTTGAATCCTTGCATCTAAAGGAAATTTCCTCAACATAAATACTCTCTCAAGGTTAACAATCATACATTGACCTTCTTGCCCATCTTAAAGTTTAGACCACATCCATTACCTCCACATAAAACTTGACATCCTTGGTCTTCTTGGTTCCCATACCTTGATATGGTTATGCAAATGAAAATGAAGAAAAGTAATCACCTCCTTCTCCGTTGGCTACAAGAATGCATGCTTAATGTTTTGATACATGATATCAACTCTCTCTTCTTCTCTCATGGTTGAATATCGAAATCCGGTATGGTGGGCCTCCATAGTTTCAGTCATCTTTCTTCCTCTTCCACCAAATGCTGGCCTGATCTAAACATCTTCCAGCCTAATTGGCTTTGTTTTTTGAAAGCTAAACTTTATCTTGAGTCACCAATGTAGCTCTCTCTGCCTTTTCAAACTATTTCATTGCTACAAATCGTCTTTGGGATTTAATCATCTGTACCACATGGTTGATGTTCTTTGAATCATTAGTAATAGTCTTCAAAATTGGCTGCTAGTACAAGTTAATTCTACTTTCATAATACTTTATAACCATGGAGTTCATCCATTCCTTGATGCCATCAAGTGAAGATTGAGGAATGGCATCAATGTGGAGTACATCCTGCTTGAAGTCTTTGAAAGCAATAGCCATATTAAATTCCAAGAGGGAGCAATGGCAAGAAAAGAGTGAAGGGAGTGCTTTATTACTTCCTTGTTTTAATGATCATGTTGATGGAGGTGAAGCCAAGGGTGAAAAATAAAAGAAGAAGGACAAAGAGTGGACTGTTTGGAAGTAAGTGACACCATGGAACAAGTTAGGAGCAATTGGATGTAGCCATGGATGATAGGACAGAGCAGGAAGGTGCAGGTTCAAAGTGATCAGTCAAGAGAGGAATTTTTTTGCAAGGACAAGGACAAGCCTAAGGTGAAGATGAAGGCAAGAGGGAGCAATGGCAGGAACAAGGAGGATCATCAAAGATTTGTTGCAGGTCAAGGTGTTACAGAATTCCAAGAGAATTGGAAAGCTTTCATGGCCAAATGTATGGTGCAGGAGCACCAAGGACAAATAAGACCATTAGGTGGTCAAGTGATGAATTTTTTCTTTGTAATCATGAGTGTGATGTAATAAGGTCTCAAAAGACCATTAGGAAGTGTTTTGAGTCATGCTAGGTTGATAGGTTTGTGAAGTTGCCATGTCTTGGCAAGTGTTGTCAATATGATGGAATGAAGCCTTCAATGGCATAAACATGAAAATACCTATAAGATGGAAATGTAAAGGTAAAATTAGTATGATGAGGACATCATAAGGCAATTAGAATAGGTTGAAAGTCAGTTTTAGTGTCAAAAAGTGAAAAAATTGCAAAAAAAGAAAAAAATGCAAAGTTGCACTAAAAAGGGAATTGAAAGGTCAAGTTCGTAAAGGGAAGTTGTAAGGTGGTTTTAGGCAGTTGTAGAGGTTGGAGTGCCTTTAGAAAAGGCCATGTAAATGTTGGAGGGAGGTTGGCATGACTCCATTTGAAAATTTGAATGAAATCTTTTGTTGTTTCCACGTTTTTCCCTATTTTTCTAAACTTTGTTGGCAATAAGCAGTCCGTACAATGAATATTGTGGCATGAAATGAATTGGGAATGATAGTGGAGTGAGTCTACTATGATTTCCATCAGATTGGAGGCTTAACCATTTAGTTTTATGGGTTTTAGAGTAGATTTTCAAAGACTGCCTGTGTAACTCAGAAATTAAGGGTTTGAGAGTACAAAGAATGCAAGCTTGAAACATTCCACCTTCTGTAGGTATTGTAACTCGGTGGAATGGATCATAATAGGTAGGGTTAAATTTTTGGGGGTCCATTTTGTGCAGGTGTTCATTTGAGTGAGTGGGAGTGATGCCTAGGGCTGGAAAAGTCAATTTTCCTTGTGAATTTGAAGTCTAGATGGTGGGGTTTGTCAAAATGATGAAGAACTTGTTAATCTAATGAAATTTTAAGTTTGTGTAGTGTATTTGGAAGGTGTTTGATGCTTTGTGAGGGTCTGGAAATGCTTGGGCATATGACTTTCAATAAACCCTTGGGTTTTAGCATGTAAAAGGAGGGTTTGCTAAGAAAACACTTTAGAATGTTTGTGTTTGGGAACTAACCATGGATTTTTTTGTTTTAGAACATATCAAATGACTGTCCATTGGTTTGGAGTAAAAACAGAGTCTTTAAGAGGGACCTCCTTTGTAAAATGGGGCTAATCTAGTAGCCTTTAGGCAGGGTAGCCTATTGAAACTCCATACTGTTGCAAGGGAACCTTATGTGGTTTGTTGGGCATTATACTTGGGGTCTATCTTCATACCAAGGTCTCAAGCGAAAAGGATATACAATCTTCATTTGGATACCTTCTTTTACATAATATTTGATCCAATCTTTAGGATCATCAACATATATTAATTCATATCCATCATAATTGCATCATATGAGTGGATGCTAAATGGATGATGTGTTGGACCTTTTATGGCCTTCTCTAAAAGATAGGTCCATTGGATGAATTTTAAGACCTAGAAAGCAAAGGATATTATTTTGGGCAGTTTGGGAGAATGAAGTTTTGAAGGTTGTTTCTTTGCATGGATTTGATCAAATTGGGTTGGTTGTTGTGTTGCTCCACCTTTTTGCATCAGTATTTGAATTGACATTAGGTTGTTATGAGTTAATCTTCACCTTAGCTCTGCATCAAGAAGCCCTTGGAGTTGTGAAATATAGAAAAACCTAGATAATTATGAGAAAATTGAGGGTTTTTGTATTGGAAACCTATTTGAGCATGCATTAGGAGTATATTCCAATTTTTTAGAGACATGTATGGAAAATTTGGTAGCATAGACAAGGCAATCAGCTAGTTTGTATAACTGTTTGAAAAAATACCTCAATGAAAGCTTTGGAAGCATACATAAAGAAAGTCAATTGTTAAATTTAACAAAATGCCTCAAAGAGATGTGGTTTAAAAATGTAATAGGAAAGTGTATAGAATTGTGTAACTTAAAATGTCTATTGACAACCTAAGGTTGTAACATGACAAACAAACAATTTGATCAACATGGAATAAGCAAAACAACAAAAATGAAAGCAAGCCATAATAGAATGAAAGAAAATGTGCAAAGACTTCACATACCTAAAAAACTAAAGTTTCAAATGGAGGAGTTCTACCCAATTATGTAGCCTTAGCTTCTTTCCTCAAATTCCTCAAAAAATTGACTTTTTCAAAAGCTTGTTCCCCTAGAAACTTCAATTGTATATTAGTTATCACTGCAATTCAAACTTGAGTTCATATTACATGCCTTCCAATATGAAAACTCTGCTATTTCATGCAAAGGTGATGGAAATATCATGAAAAAGGTGGTGGAATCTAAATATCATACATGCATACTTCACTCAATCACCAAAAAGCTACTTTTTGTCGAAGCACACGCAGAACCAGGAGAATATGCAAAATGTGGGCATACATCATGGGTATATTGTGTTTTTTAACCATTTTTAGTGCAAGAAATAACATGCACATGTTATAATGCGCTCGCGTTATTTCTCACTAAACGGCCATCTCTCTATTTATCAATAACGCGCTCCCGTTATCATAATTTTTTTTTAAAAAGATTTATATGGTAGAACCACTCCAACCCACTCCCACCCTATCTCCCACACA
>VDFB02353493.1:59179455-59222535 GCA_007258455.2 Sequoia sempervirens
CCTCCCTCTCTCCCACTATCTTCCTCCCTCCCACTCTCTCCCACTCTCCCCCACTCTCTTCAACCCTCTCCCACTCTCTCACTCCCTATCTCCCACTCTGCAACACTCTCTCACATTCTCTTCCTCCCTCTCTCTCCCACTGTCTCCCATGCCCTCACACCATAAACCCTCTCCCACTCTCTCACTATCAACCACCCTCTCCCACCCTCTCCAACTCTCTCCAACTCTCTCCCACTCCTCTTCCCTCTCTCCTCCCTCCCTTCACTATCTCCCACTCTCCCTCTCCCACACACTCTCCCACTCTCTCCCACTCCTCCCCGACTCTCTCCCACTCTCTCTCCCACTCTCCCACTCTCTATCACACTCTCCCACTCTCTCTCACACTCTCCCACCCTCTCTGACACTCTCTCACCCTCTCTCCCACCCTCCCACACTCTCTCCCACTCTCACCCTCTCTTGCGCTCTCTCCCATAAGAATAAATACATACATATAGGAATACATACATGCATGCATACATACATACATACATGACACACCAACATACATATACATACAAACATATGAACAAACATTAAAAATAGTGGCATGTAACTAGAGGAAGAAATAACGCAAGTGCGTTATGTGTTGCTAGATATGTTCCCCAAAGAAGCAAAAAAGTCAAAACTAATAAATAACGCGAGCGCATTATAACACGCTCACGTTATATTTTTCTTTGGGAATCCCCGAGCCTTAGCTTTGGTATTTTCCTTGGAATACCAACCCAAAGGCTTGGAGGGCATTCCCAACGACCAGAGACATGTTTTTTGCAAATTCTATAGTTTTTCACATAATTGGGTTCATGCTCACTGTCAGGATTGCATTTGGTTCAATATTGACAAAATTGAATACATGGGTAATGTTAAGTTCTCTCTTAGCTTTCCAACGATATAATTCTTTTCACTTTCTGACAATGTTAGGCCTTTCATCCATAATTTCTTTTGTTTGTATGTCTGTTTTTTGTCAAAAAATAGTGTTTGGTTTTTTTTCATTATAAATTAACCGTTCATCAAAATTTCAAATAAATTACATTTTTAGAAACTAGACTCCATTCTACAAATTTTAAGAAATAAAATTTTAAAAAAATCTATTACTTTCCAAAATTTGTAGGGGGAGCACGGCCAAAATTCTACTTTTTTGGAAGTTCCCACTTAGAAAATTAGTAAAAATTAAAATATTCATTAAAAAGTTATTAGAAAAATTGTGCATCAACTAGATACTGTTAGCTAACTTCTGACTGTAGCAATTTTAAAAATTAAAAAAAATTCACCATGCTGAGGTCGTACAAGAGTTGCTATGTTATGTTTTTTTGACAAAAACAACACCAATTTGTGTACATCCCTCTTTTGAACCCCTTAGTCTCAACCATTTTAAAAATAAATTAGTTTTTTAGAAAGTAGAGTTGGATTACTTCGATCCTTGTTTTTATTCCATCTCATAATTTTGAGTGTAACTATCCTCAATTTCACGTCCAAGGTTAGCATTTCCTGATTTAAAAAAAAAAGTAGCCACTTAAGCCCCCTTTTTGGGAACCATCTTGGTGCACTTACCCATATATATGAAATATCTTTTTGTATTGAAGAGGACATATGATATATAGAGATATGTGTGTGTGTGCAAGTGTGTGACAAGCAAAGAAGTAATAAGCAGTGATTTGCATCTATTGTGTGAAGTTGTATACCCTCAATGTATTTGTAGTGTACCTACAATCTGGAGCAAGATTTTATATTTCAGAGCCTAATTGGAATTGAACTCAACACACAAAAGGTGTATTTCATCAATTCATCATTTTGGTAGTGAGCCACACCCCTTTTCATATTTACTTTAGGCTATGATCCTTTCAAGGACAATGAGTCCTGGAAGTGTGCCCTGTAATATCTTATAACCAGTTATAATATATTGTGAGTTAATCCTCACTGTGGTTTTTCCCATTTGTATTTTCCACGTAAAAATCCTGGTGCTCATTTATTATGTGGTTTTATGCTTTATTTTGTGTTCTTATTTATAGTTTCAACTAGATATGTTTTGATTATTGAATGGTTATCAATTAAATAGTTTCGTAAAGTACTGATTCACCACCCCCCCACCCTCTCATTATTTTGGGTGTTCAACACTACCTTCAAAAAATTTACAATATTGGAATGGTTGAAGATCTACCAAAATGGGACTTCACTCCCATTGTATGAAAATTTGATGCACTAATGGTGGGTGGATGGGATGGCTTCCATGGCATGAATCCATGGCCAATCGAGAAGGATGTTGTATTGGGGATCAAGATCCAAGATTTGACACATGGTTTCCAGAGTAGTTGATCCAGATTGTATAGGTAGTTTTATGGTACCCTTAGATTCTCATTCAACATCATCATAAGCTTTGATAGTTATTATATTTTGAGGGTTGATGACATCTTCATAATAGAAAAATTTCTTGATTAATTTTAAAGTATAGAAATTTAGACTAGATCCACCATCTATTAGGACTCATTTAATAGTGTTTTTGTGGATAAGGGCTTAAATATGGAGTTCTTTAGTATGGGGGTGTTCGTATGTAAATATTTATTTGTGAAAGAGAGTTGATGTGTGGAAGAAAGGAGCCCAACTATGGCTTGAAATTGGCTAATGTTGATATCATTGGGTATACATGATTCCTACATTTCCTTATTTAAGATATCCTTATGGATGGCTAAGGTATGAAGTAACTATAGGATATCAATTTTAGCTAGAGTCATACCAAGATGGTGAATAATTTTGTATTTAGTGGATGTGGAAGGAGATGATGAAGAGGAGGATCCTTGGATTATCACTTGAAATCATTGGGTGGAGACAAGACAATTAAAAGCTTTGATAGTGATGGTAGCAACATGCTCATGACTTTTTCTATGCAGCCAACGATTGAATCATGGGATGGGGGTTGGATAGTGTTGGTGTAAGTGTAATGGATTGATTTGTAGGATTTAGAAGGTTTTCCTTCATTATGTGATGGGAAGGGTTGTATTTAAATATTCTCAATTGTTCATTAGGAGAGTTATGAGATTAGACTTCAATAGTTATCTCTCCTCTATCAATAAGGTTGTGTATATCATTTTTTAACTTCATGCATTTAGCTTTGTGGTCACCTTTAAACCTACGGTATTCATAATATTTATTATCTATACACCATGCTATTTTGGGTTTATTTTCATCAAAAGGTTTGGTAATTGAGAACGTTATGATATTAGCTTGAGAAAGTTTATGGAAGATCACTTCAATTTGCTCTCCCAAAAGGGTGTATTTGTGTTTTGGCTAACTATTTTTTCTAGATTTGTCTTGGGGAATAGTGATAATTTTGGATAATTTTTTTGTTGAAGCATTCTTTGATAATTATCAAGCATTGTCACATCATGTTCAATTTTATATGAAAATGAGCCACAAATACTTTAGCTAGATGTATGAAGGTAGAAATTGAACCATGGGAAAGATGTATAAACCATTACAAATCTTGCCCCAAGGCTTCTAGGAAATAGTCACATAAGGTGTGTACATCACTATAGACCACTTCTTGGAATGGTATGATGAATTCTTCGATGTGTTCTATTGGATCATCCTTACCCTTTTATTTATTGAATTTAAGTACTTCATGGTTCTTAGAAAAGGGGATGAATAATATAGACCTATCAAAGGGGCAAAGAAATATATACTCAAACCTATAAGTCTTCATAGGGTGACCTACTTGAATCCCTTGGATGATACTCTTCATATTTTGTAGTTCTTGGGAAAGATCAATATTCTTGGATGGGGTGGTATTTATGTGATAAAAGTGGTTTTTAGTTTGATAAAGGGATTTTGGTATGTAATTAGAAGTATTTTGGAGTTGGGAGATGTTCAGGATGTGTTGCATAATGTGTTGGTATGTAAATAAATGGGATACTTATGGTTGGATATAGTTAGCTTTGGTAGATGTTATGGGATGTTTGGTGGGTGTGGTGGGTTGAGTAGATGGATATGTGGTGTTTGTTGGAATGTTGAGTCCTAATTGGGAAGAAATATTTGAGGATAGGATGAATTTCTCTTGTATTGGTTTAAATGTATATGGGGAGTGTAGAAGGAATGGTTAGGGTTGGATGGGATCCCCTAATTCACTTCAAATGATGTATGGAAGATGGGGGAATATTAGAGGATTCTTGCCTTCTAATTTTTGAGAAGTCAAAGGTCAGTGGGAGTTTTTTCCCCTTTTCCAATAGATCTAAAGTAATAGTGTCCTTATCAAACTCATATATATTCTACATCATCTCTTGGTTGAAGAGGTCTTGATAAAATTATTCGAACCTAGGGGAATGTTTGAGTTGTTCCACATAGAATTATTCTTCATGAGGTGATGTTGGTTGGTTGGTGAGGTCTTCTATGGTGATATTATCTTGGGTTCCCATCTTATTTTTAGCTTGAGCTCTAGTAATTGGAATACAAGAGGTAGACATTTTTAGAGAAAGGTCTTGGATATGAATGCTTGATGGGTTGGTTTGGTGATGTTATGGATGATTGATTAAATGAGGAAGCTTGGAACCTTAGATTAATGGGAGCTAGGGATGAGGATTATTTTTTATTGGGGGATGATTATGGATAAGATATAAAAGACCAAAATTGCATGAAAAAAAATCAACATCCTTAGGATACAGGGTGATTTTGAATATATATTTGTTTACTTAGGATAGAATAGTTCCTAGGAAATATTATATAAGGGGTTTTTGAAAAATTTAACTCTAAGGGGCTAAATTCTTAAGCTAAATAATCCAAAATGAAGGGCTAACTTAAAATGCTACTTAGAATTGGTAAGTTCCTAAGCAACACACAAGTTAGGGGAGGATGTGTAAGGATCTAGATTCTAATTTTTGACAAATTTTATTTTTTATTGAATGAGATGTGGATTAGAGAATGGTTTGATTGATAAAAATAATGTTGTTTTGTGATGGGAGAAAATTAGGATGAAAGAGAAACCCAAGGTTCAATAAGGTAAATGTGAGATGGTTAATTTGATAGGAGGAGTGATAATGAAGGCTAAGATGGATTGATGAAGAGGATAGTGAGGATGAAAGTGCAATGTGATAGATTTAGTGTAAGTTGTAGAACTACAAAAAAAATATTTTTTGGCCAAGGGCCAATTCGTAGGAAATTATCGAAGGTTACTATTTGTAGGCTAGAGCACAAGTGCAACTTTATAGAGTGTTGTCATAGTTTTTAATACTGTGCTTTATGCATAAGACAAAACTTTGGACATAGGTACCACTTTACAAAACACATTCTCAACTTGGTGTGATAGAAGCATGATTTTACAGACAACTGGTTTGGCAAGAGATATGCATACACAAAAAGTGCATCGGCCAACTGACTTTAATTTTTAAGGGTGATAAGGCTATTTTCAATAATGAATGCTAAGTGGCTTATCACTAGAATAACACATGAAGACACATTATGCACATTAACACAATCTTAAAAATTAATCAATTGGGAGTGTAAACTTAATGTGGGCCCACCCGTAAAAGGTGTAATACCTCTAAATCAATGGGTGACTAGGGTATGCAAAGGCCATTCACCACAGTTACACTCATAAACTTAGAAGGAAAAGGCCATACCAAGGTATATATGTCACCTCAACAAGATGAGATACACGATGAGTAACTTTGGGTAGACAATCCTTAGTAGAATCTGAGAAATATTTTAAAATAATTAGATGTTTGATCTTCCCCTGTGACTCAACCTTCTTCCTTTTCACCAATATCTATTCATACTCAATGGATTGCATCAATTGTAATTCATCAAACAAAGATGATCATGTAGAAAGAGTCATTAATTATTTTGAATCCTCTATAGCTATATGTTCCTTTGCATTAACTGTTGTATCAATAGAAGAATCAATCCACATAGATTGAGAAGGAACTTGAGCACATCTTTTTGATTTGATATTATTATTTGTTAGTGAGATACCGATTTCAAGATCTATGTCTTTCCCTAAAGTTGTCTTTAAAATACCTTGGCCATCTAAATCTTGCATAGAAACCTCAAAAGCCACCTTCTCTTGTTGTAAAAAATTAGTGAGATGATGAGGTTCAACCACTTTCCATCATGTGAGAAGAGATGAACATATCCTAGAACCTTATGGTAGATGTAAGCACTTCTTAGAATGGTGAGAAGCCACATGATCATACTCATAAGAAAAGTAACATTGAAATTGGATTTTAACATAATCCAATTTTCACTCATGATCTGACCTTGTTTTAGAATGATTTCAATAGATACCTCCTTATCCAAATCCATTTCCTTCTAAAAACTCTTTATAACCTTATAACAAGAAAAAACACTAAATATTATAATGAAAAATATGAAACATTGGACCAAACCAAAGTAGAGGAGAAATATTCTTTAAGAGGATCAAAGGAGGGGCGTCATGGTTTCAAATTCAACGTGTAATCCTCCCAAAACCAAGGCCCGGAGCTTAAAATAGCACTCATGTCTTCTGAAAACCTAAATTCCACTACGAAGAAACCTTGGGCAGCTGGGAAGATATCAATCCAGCACTGCACTAGAGGTTTCTAGAGATCCGAAATATAATCAAATAAACATATAAGATGAGGCCAAAAGCCATTAAGTCTACCATTTGAAGCGCATTACATCAATGTTTTCTCCCACATATTCACTCACTTCATCATCCTGTAAAAAATAATTTTGAGGATATGATATACGTTTTCGCAATGGAACCCCCTTTCCATATTCAAGATTTACACCCTTGTCGACGTAAATCTAAAGTAGCCAGTTCCAAAGGATTGTTAATGCTTTTGTCATCGCCTATGAGAACTCTACAATCCACGGAAGTACTCTAAAAGTTACCAAAAAGGTCATCACGAAAAGTTTTGGGTGGTTAATCACAAGCCTTGAAATTCTGAAAGCTCTAGGGTTCACCATGGCATTAGAAGGATTTCCCAAAATAGATGAAAACCTGCCATCAAAAAACTTGTGAGCCTTGTTACAAATAAATGGAGATTTCTTGGAATCTGAACATGCCATACCAATTACAGGCATATGGGAGATTAGCAGTCACACAGTTCAAGAGAGTGGATGCTTGATTAGGTAAGCAGAAGGCATATTTTCCCTCATTGTTATAATATTGGTCATAATTCAGAATATTTTTCAAAAATATACTATAAGTATTTTTTTATTTTAAAATGTTTTTAACCCTTTGAAATATATAATATTTTTTTAGATAGTGGTTTAACTTTAAATGTATTAATTTAAACATTTAATTTTAATTTATGGTGTTTTTTTTGTCTTTAAATTTTAAAGATAATCATCATTCTTTATACTTTTATAATTTTATTTTTAGTTTTCTTGTAATTGTAAAAAGATAATCAACAAAAAAAAATTATATAATTTTGTTGGAAAAATAATCTCAACCACTTCATTAAATTCTCTAGCTTGTGTTGTCTTCTCAGTATCCTCCATGTCAGTCTCTATATCAGTATTGGATCATAATCAATTTTAGCATTAAGGACAAGGATTTGAAGGAGATTGCATCTTATCTCTCCAACTCATTTGCTGCCTCATCAACAGTCTTCACATGTTGTCTGGGTGCAAAATAATATATTATTTTATGTCCTCCATAGTTGCCTTAACTTTCTATATATTGTTGAGTTTGCATTTTCTTAACCACTCTTAGATGAGTCTAGCTCTATAGAGTTGTAAGGAATTCAAAAGTCTCTAATGGTATTAGCAAGTCTTTGTTTATGAAAGAGTTGAAGCTCTGAAGGTTTATGTTTCATGTAAGGAGTTGAGAGAGTTCGTGTGAAAGATGTACGTATCTTTGATGGGGAAACAACTCAAAATGATTATGTAATGTTTTCATGTGATCAATATAAAATATTATTTCATGTTTGCTTTTTGTTTTCAACCCCCTTTTGTTTTCTACAACTAGTATCAAAGTCATGTTAGAGAGAAAAGAAGATCTACAAAGATAGAATGAGATGAGTGCTTAGTTTCCATAGTTTGCTAAAGTTGCTGCCACAAAAGTTCTCAGTTTTCTCAAATGAGACACCAAGCTGTCAATCCATACTGCATAATTAAAAAAAGCATACTTGAGGTTGTTGAAGAAATCAAAGTGTTGGTTATTTTTCTAGCAAAACCAAGCAATTCTCTAAAAAGTAGGCAACTCTTATAGTGAAGAACTACAAGGTTAGTAGCCAACATAACGAGTATAGGATTTTGTAGTCCTTACTCCTTCACTTCATGCTCTGTGAAACCTAGGAGGGTGATCCCAATTGTGTTTTCTCAAAGTGTATTTGAATTAGTAACACATCTATACACATATTGATTCCTATTTATTGCAAATAAAACCCATCTCACTGAAGATTTGGCAGATCTTTGAATGAATGACTATCTATTTGCTAGGAATTTGGGATATTCCTAACCCACACTATCCTTGAAAATATTTTAAAAGAATATTGTTCTTATTTCAATTCTATGGCCAGGCGTGATATTTCCTCATTTCTATGCAATATTTTTAAGAATCAGTAATATATAAACTACTCAATTTTAAGATAGGTGGACTATTTTCATACTCCTTTTCATTTATGAAAACTCACAATGGCTAAAACACTCACTTCTTATAAATATTGAGCAATTCCTTACAAAATTTATAACCCTATTCAAGCATTTTAATCGACTCCTTGAGTTAAAGTTGAAAACAAAATGATACATTCAAATGGAACATCTGAAGATAAAATATGATAACACCATTAGTATTTTCATTTATAACTTGTAAGAGATATACATAGGAGAGTATTTATTTCTAGACTAAGATTTTTTTTGATATTAGTAGTTTCTATAAAACTCATTTAAGACTATTACATATAGGATTTCATACCCAAGACGCACTACTGGCCTATTTATTAGTATTCTATTCAAAGTGCCTTTCCTGAACTTAGCTTTCACTTAAAACCTTCTTTGAGACTTAGAAATTTGACCCCTATAATAAGTCTTGAAATCCCTTTTATAGAACAAGGGAGTAACAAGCGTCAGGCTTAATTACATTTACATTTCATTTCATTTGCACTAGAATTCAAGACATGCTCAGTTAGTTACATGCAATCATTAAGGAAAATAGAAGCGTAAAAGACCACATTCCATATTCCTTTATGATGACACGCCAACTCCTTAAAAGGAAAAATTTGTTTCAAAAGTGTTGAGTCCTCATTCTTGTTGATCAAAGAAGATTCACCACTAGCAACTCTAGCACAAACTTGTAAATCATCCAGAAACAACATACATGTTGCCAAGGTAATTTATTCTACCACTTCTCCAATACACCAACCAGAAAACTTTCCACATCAACACTAGAAACAAGAAATCACATGAATTCTAAATAGGAAAATCCTAGAAAAGGGAGAATGGTTTCATCAAAAACAAAAATAGGGCACAGTCATCAACCCTAGAGGATACTTTCTGATAGGGAGAGGGGTTGGAGGAATCAATCTCAGATTCCTGCTCTAGGTCTTGCTTGCAAGACCTTATTGGTTCCTTTCTCCACCACTTTAACCTATAGGTCCTTTTGCACATTCAGGTACCCCTGGTTCTCTTGGCCAACCCCACTTCTATCACCTTTCATCCAACCAAGACAATTCTTGGTGTAATAACACTAACTCTTCCTTAGCCTTTAATCTACCCTAAAGACTAACCACACCTCAATACACAATTTAGAACTTGCAGGGGTGTAGATATGTCTACAACAGCTTCAAAAAAACCTCCTAGGGCTTTTAGAGGTTCCACCAAACTACACCATTCCATCGCTTTCATCAAACCCTCATTTGGGTTAAAAAGGGCTACTAGCCAAGAGCCCCTATTAGGCCTCCAACTCTGAGTAATCTGGTCTTTTCTCTAAAATATTACAAGAACACCCAATTATTTCTTTGAGATCCCTTGTTCAATTGCCTAAATCTCCAAGATTTTTGTGGTTTTGGGCCTTTACTAGCTGTACAAAGCCAATTCTTGAAAATAGCCTAAAACTACGGTTTACAAGCCTTTCACTGGCTGCTTCTAGATTGTCTGAGTTTTCTCACACCAAATGGGTTGATGGAGCCTCCTTCTATCCACTAGACCTTGCCAAGACCCTCAGTTAAATTCTCCAAAAGGAAATTTTGCAAAACCTTAACACCCCTACAAAATATGAGTCTTTCACTCCTTGTCTTCCCTAGCCAGACTCTGCCTGGCTCGCCTAGGGCAAGACATTACTAGCAACTCCTGCACACATACAAAGCCTATAGTATAACATATGTACAATCATGGAGTCTAGGTACTGTTCCCAAAGGCCCGTACAATTTGTACGGTGGGAAAGTGCTTTGGCACTCCATTTCCTAAAAATAGTCTGGTTTAGGCCAGAAAATGAAGGAAAATAAACTATCTCCAAACAAATGATGAAAATGATTTACAAAGGAAATTAAAAGACACACAAAGCTAGTATACTATCCACACTACACTCAACCTATAGGACAATAATCATATTAATCCATTCAAAGCTCTGTTATGCAACAAAAATCAGAAATATCCTTCAAGAACATTGTTTTTATTCAACTCTCAAAATGTTTTTCCAATTCCAATCCCTCTAACCTTGTTTACAGGTCGAGGATCACCTTAAATAAGGTTCTTCAATTATTTATCAACTTTGGTCGGGCTTTTTCATGACCTAATTAGTAAATACTACCAAAACACTGTGTTTTCAAACCTTTGTCAAGGTTAGCAACCCAAACAAGAAAGAGCTTCAATACTCATTCATCTTTTCACCACTTCATTCCTAGAGATCAAAAAAACCTCTAAGCTATCTACACAATGGTCAACATGACCTTATGAAAAGAAAACAAAATTATCCCTCTAGGTTTCTTATTTACCTAATGGAACTGCCTGTTGTTCCTTAGGTGCTCCTGCACCATTCTCCCCCTCTTAGCCCAAACACTAAGGATTGGAAGGGGAGAGCAAAGACAGGTCAATGCCAAACTTCTTGAACTGATTTTCATGTACCCATGTGGCTTCTAACTCATGCTTGTTCTTCCACTTGATAAGGTGCTCCATGTACACCTTGTTCCTTGTAGACTTTTGTACTCTTGACTCCAAGATCTGCTCTGCCTGAGGCTTCTCTTGATTAGGTAGGGGTACATTACTGATGTCCTTAAAGATCTCCTAACTATTCTGAACCTCATCACTGACTGTTCCCTTATACTTTATCAAATCAACTATGTTGAGAACTGGTGAGATTCCTAGATCAATAGGTAACTCCACCTTATATGCATTCTTTCCATACTTGGCCAATATCTTGCATGGACCCACTCTCTTCATCTGCAACTTGGTTGAGATTCCCTTTTGCAACCTTGATTTGTTAAGGTGGACCATAACATAGTCCCCTACTTGAAATTGCACATCTTTCCTTGACATATCTGCCTTCTCTTTCAATTTTTGTGTAGCCTTTGTGATTGTCTTCTTCACCTGCTCCTAAATCTCCGTCATGGTTTGACTAAAATATTCTACATGTTCACTCCTATGTTCCATAGCTCCAAGATCTTTGAGCTCACATATCCCTCTTGGGTGCATCCCATACACAATCTCAAAAGGACTATTCCCTGTGGTTCGGTTCACACTGTCATTGTAAGCATACTCAGCTTGTGAGATAACCATGTCCCATGTCTGTCCATACTCCTTAGTTAGGAAACTTAGAAGATTACCTAGCACCCTGTTAACCACCTTTGTTTGACCATCAGTCTGAGGATGGTAAGCTGATCCAAATGACAGATTTGTACCCAATCTACTCCATAGAGTCTTCCAAAAGTGACTCATGAACTTCACATCCCTATCTGAAACAATGCTCAAAGGAAATCCATGGATCCTTACAACCTCCTTGAAGAAAAGATGAGCTATGTAGCTAGCATCATCAGTAGTTTTGCAGGGAATGAAATGACTCATCTTGATAAATCTATCCACTACTACATAAATGCTATCAAAACTAGTCCTAGTCTTAGGAAGGCCTACCACAAAATCCATGCTCACAGACTCCCATGGTCTGTTAGGAATGGGTAGGGGTTGATATAAACTAGCATTACTAGCTCCTCCCTTAGCTTTCATACACACAATACATTGTTCCACATACTTTCTAACATCTCTTGCCAACTTAGGCTAGTAATAGAATCTTTGCACTAGTTCTAAAGTCTTATTGATGCCAAAATGTCCACTAAGACTGCCATTATGCTTTTCCTGAATCAGATTTTCCCTCATTGACCCTCTTGGAACACATAACTAATTTCCCTTAAACAATAACCCACTTTGCAATGTGTACTCTGAAGTATTGGCTATGGAAATGGTTTTCAAAATTAGAACATACCTTATAGACCTCTGAAAAGTCTTCATCTTCCCCATAGAGATCCTTGAAACTTCCTATGCCAATGCTCTTGATCTGTATCTCTTGCATCATCAACATCTCCTCGCCACGCATCTGCCACTTTGTTTAGCTGCCCCCTTCTTGTGCTTGATGGTGAAAGTAAAGCTGGATGTATTCCATCCATTTCAAATGCCTATTACTGAACTTCTCTTGAGTGTTTATAAACTAAGTGCCTTATTGTCACGTAAGACTACAACCTCCTTGGGTAGAAGGTAATGCCTCATTTCCTAAGTGATGAACCAAAGCATAAAGTTCTAAGTCATAGGTTGAATACTTCTTCTTTGCTTCATTGAGTTCTCACTAAAGAAGGCTATAGGCCTACCCTCTTGACTTAGCACACTCCTCCTATTGCCACTCCACTTGCATCACATTCAACAAAGTGAACAATTTGTCAAAACTAGGTAACAAAAATAGGTTGAGTTGCCACTTCTTGTTTCAGTTTCTCAAACCCTTTCTCAGCTTCTTGAGTCCACACAAACTTAGTTTTTAGACTACCCTTGATTGTATCTAGGACTGGTGCACATATGCCACTAAAGTTCCTTATGAATTTTCTATAAAATTGAGCCAATCCATGAAAACTTCTTACCTCGATCCCTGTGGTTGGTAGGCTAGTTTAGGATGGCTTCCACCTTGCTTGGATCCATCTTCAATGATCCTTTGGACACTACAAAACCAAAATATACTAGATCTTGCTTAAAAGAGATCATACACTTCTCTATATTGATTGCCAACTTCTCTTCTTGCAACCTTCTAAGAACCAACTCCACATGTTTCAAATGCTCTTCTGTTGTCTTGCTGTATATGAGGATGTCATCAAGGTATACTACCGCAAATATCCCTATAAAGTCCTTGAGTACTTCATTCATGAGCCCTCATGAATGTGCTAGGGGCATTGGAGAGACCAAATGGCATCACTCTCCATTCATATAACCCATCATTTGTCTTAAATGTTGTCTTCCACTCATCACCATCCTTAATTTTGATCTAATGGTATCCACTCTTGAGATCCAACTTAGTGAAGTACTGAAGCTCCTCCAGACAATCCATCAAGTCTTCAATTCTAGGAATAGGGAACCTATACCTAATTGTGATTCTATTTATTGCTCTAGAATCAGTGCATAACCTCCACTTACCTCCTTCTTGGTTGCTAAGACCACTGGTATTGCACATGGGCTGATGCTCTTTTGAATCAATCCTTGATCCAACAATTCTTGCACTTGCCTAGCTACCTCTAGGTTCTGATCTAGTGTAAGTTTGTATGCTACTTTGTTAGGTAATGAAGCTCCAGGTATGAAGTCAATTTGATGACTAATGGCTCTCTTTGGTGGTAGAGTTGTAGGTGTACCATCACTAACTATGCTCTTGTACCTTTCAAGTAACTTCTGGACTGCTTCCGGTAGGACTGTCTTTTCAACCTTATCTTCCTCTTTAGGTTGTAACACAACCACATATCCTTCACTCCCTTGATGTAGGTTGTTAAGGAACTCTTTACCACTGCTCAACATGATGTTTGGTGTCTTTGACTGTCCTTCTTCTTCTTCTGACAGTGACTGCAACTTAAAAGTCTTCCCATCCTTCTTGAATGAGATGGTGTTCTCTTTCCCATCATATATGACACTTCTGTCATACTGCCATGGTCTGCCCAATAGTAGATGGCATGCATCCATGGGTAAAACATCACAAACTAACTTTCCTTGTACCCTCCAATGGAAAACTCCACCATTACTTGCTCATTCACTAAAACACTCTGCCCTTTGTTTAGCCATGTGACCTTGTAGGGGTTAGTATGGGGTACCTTCTCCAATTTCAGTTTCATTACTGCCTCCTCTGAGATGATGTTGTATGTTGAACCTGAATCTACTATGACCTTACACACTTTTCCTAGTATCTTGCATCTTACTCTAAATAGAGCTCTCCTTTGTTTTGGTTCTTCCTTGACCAGTTGTTTGATCAAGACTCTACTAAACATCATATTCTCTCCTACTTCAAATTCAATATGACTAACCTCAGATGACCTAGGAATCATGGTGTCCTCTTGTGCAGAAGCCACTCTCTTCTCATTGCTTGATGAAGATTATTTCTCTGGGCACCTATAAGCAGGATGACCTACTTGTCCACAATGGTAACACCTCATGTTTGCAAAGTATGAATTGCTCCTGCATGCTCCTCTTCCTCTGTTTGAACCTCCTTGAGGTCCTCTACCTCTGTTATATCCTCCTCTAGAAGATGTTTCTCCTCCATGCTCGTGAGTTTAGACTCTCCTTGGTTTCTTTGGTCATTGCCTCTACCTTGGTAGCCACCACGCCTATCCTCTTTGATCTCTTTGATCTCTGCCTTTGCCTCTACCCTTAGAAGTATGGTCTTGCTTCCTCTTGTTCCTTTCCTCAATCTTTATGGCCAACTGATAGCATTGGTGTACTGTCTTAGGACTTAAAAGAGCCATCTCCTCTTGAATGTTCCACTTCAAGCCATTAAGGTATCTAGCCACCTTGAGACTCTCATCCTTTGTCACATTAGACCTCATGCAAAGTTTTTGAAACTCCTCTGTGTAAGTGTTTACATCTTGGTCTCTTTTCCTTAGGCTTTGTCTCTTCTTATGTAATTGAATCTCATAGTCATCTGGCATGTATGCTACTCTTACTTTGGCAACCATTCCCTTCCAAGTTGATATAGGCTACTTGCCTTCCTTTTCCCTCTCTGTTTGAATGAATTTCCACCATGTCAAGGAAAAACCTCTTAGTCTTGATTTGGCCACCTTTACCTTCTGTGCTTCAGTGACTCCATCACACTCAAAATGGTTTTCCATTCCTTCTATCCAATCCATGACTAGATCAGCTTCTATTTTCCCATTAAATAGTGGTATGCCTTCAAGTTCTTTTCCACTCAAAGCCTTCAATGCCTTCAAGAAAGGCTCCTCTTTCAAAACAGGGTCAGGTTCAAGGGTCTTGTCTTCCTCTGCAACCTCTTCTTCCTTAGGGATCCTTCCTTCAAATTGCACACTCCTCATTGCTTGCTCAAGTTGGGCTATTCTTTCCCTCAATTTTTTATTGTCTTCCTCCTGCTCTTCAACCATCTTGGCCAGTTCTACATTTGTCACCATGATGGAAGAATCACTAGACTCAACCTCAAACATACAAGATTCTTTCCCAAATCTTTAACTTGCTCTGATACCAATCTGATAGGGAGAGGGGTTGGAGGAATCAATCTCAGATTCCCGCTCTAGGTCTTGCTTGCAAGACATTCTTGGTGCCTTACTCCACCACTTTAACCTATCAGTCCTTTTGCACATTTAGGTACCCCTAGTTCTCTTGGCCAACCCCAATTCTATCACCTTTCATCCAACCAAGACAATTCTTGGTGTAATAACACTAACTCTTCCTTAGCCTTTAATCTTCCCTAAAGACTAACCACACCTCAATACGCAATTTAGAACTTGCATGGGTGTAGATATGTCAACAAAAACTTCAAACCAACCTCATAGGGCTTCTAGAGGTTCCACCAAACTACACCATTCCATCGATTTCATCAAACCCTCATTTGGGTTAAAAAGGGCTACTAGCCAAGAGCCCCTATTAGGCCTCCAACTCTGAGTAATCTAGTCTTTTCTCTAAAATGTTACAAGAACACCCCATTATTTCTCTAAGATCCCTGGTTCAATTTCCTAACTCTCCAATACTTTTGGGGTTTTGGGCCTTTACTAGCCGTACAAAGCCAATTCTTGAAAATAGCCTAAAACTAGGGTTTACAAGCCTTTCACTGGCTGCTTCCAGATTGTCTGATTTTTCTCACACCAAATGGGTTGATGGAGCCTCCTTCTATCCACTAGACATTTCCAAGACCCTCAGTTAAATTCTCCAAAAGGAAATTTTGCAAAACCTTAACACCTCTGCAAAATATGAGTCTTTCACTCCTTGTCTTCCCTAGCCAGACTCTGCTTGGCTCACCTAGGGAAAGACATTGCTAGAAACTCCTACACACATACAAAGCCTACAGTCTAACATATGTACAATCATCGAGTCTAGGCACTGTTCCCAAAGGGCCATACAATTTGTATGGTGGGAAAGTGCTCTAGCACTCCATTTCCTAAAAATAGTCTGGTTCAGGCTAGAAAATGAAGGAAAACAAACTATCTACAAACAAATGATGAAAATGATTTACAAAGGAAATTAAAAGACACACAAAGATAGTATACTATCCAAACTACACTCAACCTATAGGATAGTAATCATATTAATCCATTCAAAGCTCTGTTATGCAACAAAAATCAGAAATATCCTTCAAGAACACTGTTTTTATTCAACTCTCAAAATGTTTTTCCAATTCCAATCCCTCTAACCTTGTTTACAGGTTGAGGCTCACCTTAAATAAGGTTCTTCAATTAGTTATCAACTTTGGTCAGGCTTTTTCATGACCTAATTAGTAAATACTACCAAAATACTGTGTTTTCAAACCTTTGTCAAGGTTAGCAACCCAAACAAGAAAGAGCTTCAAAACTCATTCATATTTTCACCACTTCATTCCTAGAGATCAAAAACACCTCTAAGCTATCTACACAATGGTCAACATGACCTTATGAAAACAAAAAAATTATTCCTCTAGGTTTCTTATTTACCTAATGGAAATGCCCGTTGTTCCTTAGGTGCTCCTGCACCACTTTCCCTCATTTTTCTCATGGTGGGACTGGAGGAACTATCACCACCTCCTTGTTAGAATCCTTAGATGGTACTGAGGAGAGGGGATAATAATCACCCTCACTATTTGAAGTGTTATTAGAAACCTTACTTGGAGAATTACGTCCTCCCATATAGGCCTTACAATGCTTACACTCCTTTCTTTCTTTCTGTTCATATTCCACCAACCTCTTCTCTTTGTGTTTGACCAATTCTTCAAAAAAAATTCAAACCTATAGATAGTAACTACTCTTGACACCATACTTCTTGAATTTCCTACATCCCCTTCTACTTTTTGGCATATCAAGATCTCCTTGTGTCTCAATTTCATCTTCAGGAGCATTTTCCTTAGACTCAAGAAAACTCAATGCCATAGATTCTCGAACCTCCATGGCAGACCTACTCATTTAGGAAAAGAACATCTACTTCCTAACTCAGGAAAAATTAATATTCACACACTTCTTCACTAACCCACGCCTCACATTCACTGTAGACTGAAATGTGATAAAGCTGAAAAACAAGAAATCTGCATTAAATAAGCAATTTGGAGCATGCAAAATTAATGATTGAAGAACTCCTCACATGAGCGAGTTGATAATTTTAACAACTCGGCTTTGAGTCTAGGCCATCAATTTTAAGGCATTTAAAACTTCATCCATAGTGATTTGAGCCTCATTTTTTATGCCTTTAGCTACTTTCTCATAGAAAACAATGATGCAAGCTCAAGTGTTGCCATGTCTTCTCTCAATCTTGATTAATCATACTCGATCTATCAATTAGCATGTATCACCAACCTAATCCATTCTTTTTCATTAATATCGAAAAATTACATAAGACCAGTGTTTCTTAGAATATTTCCTTATACACTTCATCGCTCATCACTGATCGTCCCCAAATTTTAGGGTGAAAATCAACGATGAAAATATTGTCATGATGAAGTTTAGTCTATTAGATCATCCTATTTTAAACCACATCAATGGTTCTCCAGTCCTCACTACTTTCTCTTTTTGCTTTATGTGAAGTCCTCATGATTCTTGCACATTTCCCTTTCATCAATAGTCATCACCTATCTTAGATGCATCCCGTCCTTCATTGGCCTTAGCAGAAATGTAAGCATCCTCACAATAAAATCTTAGCCCTTGGATATGTGGTCTTTCATTGATCACATCCATCCTTCCATCATGCATCGCTAATCCAAACTTTGCATCTTGGCTCCTATCAACGATGGGAGATGCAGTGAAGAAATCAGATTTAGACATGTACACCTACATGAAAATAAATGGTACAAGAGACGTCACACATAAGATCTTATCATATTAGCGAAAGAAACCTTTTAGAGAATATCATCTCTCATTGCAGTTTTGAAACTTAGGCTCAGGAATGAATTAGCAACAAGCGATAAAACATAGAACATCAGACCATCACTCATCACTAATTCTCCTCATATAGTTTGCAAGCAATCAATGATGAGAGGATTTACATAATGACAATGTGTATCATGTATTGCATATGTAGAATTTAACATTTAAAACATATTTGTGATACACGATGCAAGGGAATTCCATCATATTGCTCATCGTTGATCTTGAACTTATCATTTATGACCATTAGTAATGAGCAATAAGAACATAATCCCGGAGGACATTGCTTATTGCTATTACAATTTTGAAGGCTCATCACTAATTTTTCTAAGAGTTCTAGCAACCATTCACAATGAGCAAAAATAAAGAAAATAATGATCATTGCTCATCACCAATTTAAAACATACACTTAAAGAATCTACACTTAAGTTGTTCTAATGAAAGGGACCCTCTAAGATAATGTGAGAGAAGGGGCTCAGATATTTCTTAGTCATGGAATGCAAAGGATGTAAAGGCCAAAAGGACTTCTACTTAACCTTATAAAAAAATATAAGACCTGAACTTAGGCTTGAGGGACTAGTTACCATATGACAATGAATGACATAAGATGTTTTAAAGTGACTAGCAATGGGCAATAAGGAGTCAACGACCAAATAGAAACTTATAAGAATTTTGTAACAATTAAAACCCTAAACTATCATATAACAACCCTACATCCAAATGTAATAAGGGTTTGAGATGGAACAAAAAAAAATTAGGGTTCCATCAGTGGCTCCTATTTGGGACATTTATTCCTCAGTGAACAAAGCGAGAATCAAAAAACTTAGGTGAAGCAGACCAGGCACAAAAACAAAAAAAAGGAAAGGACATATGTATAGTATTGTACATAGGCCAAAAGACTTGGAAAGGGAGATCCAATCTCCACTCTACTTAAAATTTCTTCAGAGGTGAAAATTTTAGTATGCACTCTACAATCCAACTAGGATTTTTTTCTTGTTTGGTAGCACTAGGTCACTAAAACCTCAAGCTAATTCTTGTGTTTGTCAAAAACCAACCTTTCAAAAGAACTAATGTCCTTCCATCCATATTTACCCCTGTAATACCATTGCAATGAGAGTAACATCATTCCTACCCAAGAAAGTGTCAAGATTGTTCTGAACAAATGAGAATCTGCCTGATTACAAACATTACCACTAACATTTTTCTCAATTTTTCTAAGTATATTGCTTCTAGTGTAATCCTATCCATTCTATATTGTATTATCAAGCACAAATTGAAAACTTTCATCATTACATGTCATATATGTGTTATGTTCATCATATGAAACATGTTCATATTGAAAATAATATTTCTTGCTACTCATCTCATTGTCATGCTCCATCACAATACCTCTAAGCTGAACTAGAAACTAAAAATATTCCTACTCCTCCAAGTAGTTGGCATCTTGATACTCAGCATTATTTGCAACATCTATATCAAATGTGAAGCATTCATAGGAAATTCCCTCAAGGAGCACATCAATGTGTTTCTTTATTTTCATAAGGCCATATTCTAGCCCTATTCTAGATTCATCATCAAAGTCATCAACAAAAAGTGGATACCAATAAGGATCAGGGTATGTGTAAGATCATCATGGAAAAAATAGGCCTTAGGTGGCAAAAAATTCAGAAAAATCAAAGTTAGACAACTTTACATAAAAATTTGAATAAGTTATCTATATTATTTCAAAAATATGTAAGAATAGAATTTGTAGAAAAATGAATGTAGTTTCTAAAGTACTAGGTTTATTTTTTAAAAAGAAAAATCTATTTAGTGAAAATTTGAAATTGCAATGCAGTAGTAATTAAATTTCAAGGAAAAAATAAGTAGGTGTCTGTCTAACCACACTAATTAGAATAAAATAATAATATTTTTTTATAAGATTTTAGATATAAATATAGGACCCATGTTTTGATGTGATGCATATTTTTTCATAATTTTTTTTCAAAGTAAATAATTAATTATAAATTTTTTATTACAAATTTTTTAAAATATAAAAATTCATATGTCTGACCACCTTAACTTGGTCAAAACTTTATGAAATTCATTTTTTTTAATCCTATAGTACGTGAAGTATAGAGTGTGATGCATGTTTTGGATTCAAAAAATGTGATACCATTTGAAAGCTATAGATGTTTTTCAATTAGCCTATCAATCAAGACTTTAGTCAGAATTCAAATAGAAAATGAATAATAATTATCTATTAAATTCAAAGTAAATCATAATTTATATTGGTGGAAAGATGAGAATCTCCTTTAAAAACCCTTTTTGTTTCATCAATTTTGGGTTAAAAAAAGTCATCAACTACATACCCATCATATTGCCACTTTTTGGCCCATCATGATCTTGCACATACCCATTATCATTTCTTATCTCCAGTGAAGATGGAGACTCATCAAATAAGGGGTTTTCCCTTACATTCATGTTGAAATTATTGCCTCAACTTCCTTAACATGAAGGTCAAAAATTTTCATATCATCACTATATTCTGAAACACCAAAATTAGTGTCCTCTTCATTGGCATAATCATAATCAGCCTTGATCTCGTAGCAACCAATACTATCTTTCATGTCATCCTATGATTTTTTAGTACACATCTAAAATTCCTATCATATCTACATGATCTAAGATAGCATGGTCAAAAGGGTCTTCAAGCTTCATAGCATTACCAACCAAAAATGGTGGCATCCTATTACTCAAATTCTCATCATAATGGATAACCTGATTGTCTAAGAGTGAACTCATCAACATCTTGCATGCTAATGTCATCCTCATTTGGTGTAAAACTTTCCAACTTTACTTCATGGGGATAATCATAGTCAACATAGGAATGATCATAGTTAATGCCATCATTATTACTACAACAAGAGGACTCGTCAATATTGCAACTATGTTCAAAAAATATAGATTGAATGCTCAGTATTATGTCATCCATAGGACTGCAAGTATTGGAATCTTCAAAAGAATCAAAACTACACATTTCACCGATTTCATTGAGGCATGCATTCTCAATCTTTTCTCTGTTCTCCTCTTCTTCATGTGATATCTCACTACTTGACTCATATGGAGTAGAAAAATCATTATCATCATAGTTTGAAAACACAACATCCATTTGATGATCATCCCTAATCTTTTCAAAAATAGAAAAGTATTCACATACTTGGTCAAGCTTGATAGGCTTCAAATCATTTAACAAATCACTCAATCCTGGTTCATAAGATTCATAAATAAATCAATGCATACTAAATTTTTTAGGTTTGTGAAACTTAGGAATTGTAGATAGGGTATCCATAAATCTTACATAAAGATCGTATGATGATTCTCCTTCATGTTTTCTTATGCTAGAGAGGGCTTGAACATAGACCATATAATCACATATGCATGTAGCTTATTGACAATGTGTTTGGGGCTCTATGTGATTAACATTATGGAATGATTTGTAAACTGAAGCAATAAGGGTGTAGGTGTTCTGACATTCATTTTCAATTTCCAACTTACACCTTTCATCAATGTTTGGCACCTCAAGGTAGAAAAAACTTGTATTCAAATGAATTTTGTGCATTCCATATTTATGGTTGTTTTCAATGCTCATGGCTATCCCATAGGCCTAATGTAAGGTTTTAGGATCCTTATCTCTTAGTAGGTAGCTCATATTATTATCAAAAACTCCCAAATAAACAACCAAGCACATTGCATCACTTAGTTCCAAACTCTCAAGAATATCCCTCAATGTTTTAGCAAATCTTCAGTTAAAAGTTGAAACCAGCTTGTCCTCATCTTTCTCAATGCTCACAAATTTATTGATCATAGAACTATCATTTATTCTTTCACCAAACTGCTCCATGAACACTACTTTGAACTCATCCCAAGAACAAATGAAGCATGTTGGTAATTCAGAGAACTAATCTCTTGAATCTCCTTTTAGAGACTAGACATATAACCTCATAATCACATCCTCATGATCAACTTCATAATCTTCCATTAAATTTTTGAATTCTTATAGATGCTTTATTGCTGATTCACTCTTTGTACCACTGAATTTTTGTAACATATCTCTGATGTCAAAGGGAATAACATTTGGGTAACCATTAATACCATAGAAATTTATGGCTCTTTGTCTTCTAGCGCTGAATTTTTTTTATTACATGATAGGGGCTGATTATAAACCATTGTCATATTTGGGTCCACAAATGGATGCATAGGTTGATGATACATTTTCTTATACCCTTACAAGCACTTTCCTATTAACTTTACAGTTACACAGGGTACTTCAAACTTCTTTCACAACATGACCTTAAGCTTTTATAATGCAAAATTCTATCTCAACTTGCTTAAGATCTCCCAAATGTGTTTCTTCAAAAGCATTGCATACATCACTTCATAAAAGAGACTATAAATTATAACTTAGAAGTATGAAAGCCTATCACTAATATTTCCCTTCCTTAGTGCTTAGTTTCACTCAATAGGGAATCAAGTTTTTACAAGACTTACAACTATTGTTTTCATATACAAATTTATCTTTCTTTGAAAACTAAAAACTGAGAAATGCCTTGATATGTTCCATCTGCTGCAAGTTCTTTATCTTAACTAGAAATAGTTTGTAGATCTGAAACATTCTTCACATCTTCATCATGTTCTTTGATGGAGTCACCACCTCTCTTCATAGAGGACTGAACTTCAAGCAATATGAAACTCCTTTAAAGATGAATTTCCTTTTGGGTCTTCTCCCAAAAAAAGTCACACATAAATATTTTGAAACTTGCTACAACAAAACTACTTCTAGATCTGAAAAACATTTCAATATCTCAATAAGATGTTAAGATTCACCAAAATTTGATGACTCGTAAGGATATATGATCTTCTATTAGAATATTCTAAACTCACTTCCCCAGTGGAGTCACCATTTTTTATTGGTTATTTTTCTAGCAAAACCAAGCAATTCTCTAAAAAGTAGCCTACTCTTATAGTAAAAAAATATAGGGTTACACTTGGCCAACATAATAAGTATAGGATTTTGTAGTCCTGGCTCCTTCACTTCAGGCTCTGTGAAACCTGGGAGGGTGATCCCAACTCTGTTTGCTTAAAGTTTATTTGACTTAGTAACACATTTATACACAAATTGATTCCTATTTATTGCAAATAAAACCCATCTCACTGAAGATTTGGCAGATCTTTGAATGAATGACTATTTATTTGCTAGGAATTGGGGATGTTCCTAACCCACACTATCCTTGAAAATATTTAAATGAATATTATTTTTATTTCAAGTCTATGGCTAGGCCTGATATTTGCTCATTTATATGTAATATTTTTAACAAACCAACCAGTGTCTCATCAATTGGAACAACAAAGTCTAATATGTAAGAACTAATAATATATAAACTACTCAATTTAAAGATAGGAAGACTATTTTCATACTTCTTTACATTTATGAAAACTCACAATGCCTAAAACACTCACTTCTTATAAATCCTGAGCAATTCCTTACAAGATTTATAACCCTATTCAATCATTTTAATTAACTCCTTGAGTTAAAGTTAAAAATAGAATGATATACATTCAAATGGAAAATCTAAAGATAAATGATAACACCATTAGTATTTTTCATTTATAACTTGTAAGAGATACATAGGAGATTATTTGTTTCCAAACTAAGATTTGTTTCGATATCAGTAGTTTCTATAAAACTCATTTAAGACTATTACATATAGGATTTCATACCCAAGACACACTACTAGCCTATTTTTGAATATTTTATTCAAAGTTCCTTTCTTGAACTTAGCATTCACCTAAAACCTTCTTTGAGACATAGAAATTTGACCCCTCTAATAAGCCCTAAAATCCCTTTTATAGAACAAGGGAGCAACAAATGTCAGGCTTAGCTACATTTACATTTCATTTCATTTACACCAGAATTTGAGACATCCTCAGTTATATGAAATCATTAAGGAAAATGGAAGAGTAAAATACCACATTCCATATTCCTTGTATGAGGACATGCTAGCTCCTCAAAAGGTAGAGTTTGTTGCAACAACGTTGAATCCTCATCCTTGCTGACCATGGAATATTCTCCACTAGCAGCTCCAACACAAACTTGTATATCATCCAAAAACAACATACATGCTACCAAGGCCATTTAGTCTGACACTTCTCGAGTACACCAGCCCGAAAAATTTCCACATCAGTGCTAGAAACAAGAAATCACACGAATGATGAATAGGAGAATCCCAAGAAAAGGGGCATGGTTTCATCAAAAACAATAATAGGGTGTAGTCATCATCTTGAGTCCTCAACCCCAGTGGATACTGATGTAGGAGGATTCAGATTGTAAGAGAAATCTTGCATCACTCAAAAGAAAAACGTGTTGTTTCTTTTCAATAAGGGCTAAATTTGGTAGGGTTACTATTTTAGTAAATTTTTCATTTATGCACAGTTGGACACAAATCTTACACAAACCTCCAGAATGGTAAATTGAAGCCAATGGCGAAGAAAACACTTCAATGCCATTTGTCATTTGAGAGATATTAAAATTTTAATTTTTGAAAATCCTAGTAAAATCTTCAGGGTCAATTTTGACGCACTTAGAGGCTCTCAATGAGCCTAAAAATTGGTGGAAAACAAGCACAAGATTTCTCAAGACCTTTTCAAAAAGGTATTGGTATGTGCAAGATCATCATGGGAAAAATAGGCCCTTAAGTGGCAAAAAATTTAGAAAAATCAGAGTTAGGCAATATGAATAAATTATCTATATTATTTCAAAAATATGTAACAATAGAACCTATAGCAAATTGAATGTAGTTTCTAAATGACTAGGTTTGTTTAAAAAATAAAAAAATCTATTTGGTGAAAATTTGAAATTTCAATGGAGCGGTACTTAAATTTCGGGAAAAATAAGAAGTAGGTATTTGTCTAACCACCCTAACCACAATAAAATGATAATATTTTTTATAAGATTTTAGATATAAGTAGAGGACTCATGCCCCAATGTGATGCAGATTTTTTTATAATTTTTTTCCAAGTAAATAATTAATTATGATTTTTTTATTACAACTTTTAAAAAACATAAAATATTGTATGTCTGACCACCTTAACTTGGTCAAAACTTCATGAAATTCATTTTTTATTTTTTTAATCCTATAGTATGTGAAGCATATAATGTGATGCATGTTTTGGATTAAAAAAATGTCATACCGTTTGAAAGCTATAGATGTTTTTAAATCAGCCTATCAATGAGGACTTTAGTCATAATTTGAATAGAAAATGAATAATAATTACTTATTAAATTCAAGTAAAGAATAATTTATATTGGTGGAAAGTTGTGAATCTCCTTTAAAAACCCTTTTCGTTTCATCAATTTTGGGTAATAAAGAAGTCGTTAGCCACATACCCATCATATTGCCACTTTTTGGCCCATCATGATCCTACACATACCATATTATAATAGAAAATTCGACGGTCATATCAAAATTTATGACCTCGTGAAGCTGTAATACCAAAATTAATAAAATTTTAAAATATCTTCCTGAGGAAGTTACACTTTCCAAAAGATTCTAAGGTGGTTACACCTTCCAGAAGATCCAGGGCGGTTACACCTTCCAAATAAAGGATGCAAAGGGGGACTACAAAGGGGAGGTGACAACAGAGTAGATGGTGACTCTGATTTTCAGACTTGTAGATATATGTAATCAGAAATCCCATGTGATGGTAAATATAATGTTGTAATTTCATTTTCATTTCAATGATAATAGAAAATATGTTCTTTCCTTCTTGCATTTTTTTTTGCCATTATCTGTTGTTTTTGTGAGTTTTAGATTATAAGTGGAGTACCCTTCATCAAGTGGTATCAGAGGGGGTTTTCCTAAGTGTGTAAATAGATTTCCAAATGTGAGGCAGTTTGCACTAGGACTTGTGGTTGTGGGTTCGGAGAAAAGATGCCTCCACGAAGAAACTATGGTGGGAGAAATGTTGGGGTAATAAAAGAGGGTTTTAGAGCCCTCCAGAGACAAGTTCAAGCATCGCAAGAGGAGCTATGTAGGGGAGCTGATGTCAGAAGAGGAGATGAAATTGAGGATGAGGCTAAAGATGAGGAGCCATTCAAAGAGGAAGAATAGGATGTAATGGATCTTGGAGAAGTCAAACTGATTAGGGCCATTTCCAAGATTGGAAAGAGGCCAAAGATAAAAGTTTCTATTTTTTCGGGAAACCTCAATCTAAAGGAGTTGATCAATTGGATCAATGAAATGGAAGAGTATTTTGAGTATGAGGAAATAAAATACTCAAATAGGGTCAAATTTGCAAAGGCCAAATTGAAAGGCCATGGTAGCATATGGTGGAAAGAAAACCAGTTGGAAAGAAATAGAAGAGGAAAAGAGAAAATAACAAGATGGGATTTGATGGTGGAAAAATTGAAAAGATGGTTCATTCCTAGGGACTATGAGTTGGATTTCTCGAAGAAGATGCAAGGGTTGAAACAAGTATGAAAATATGTTAAGGAGTATACAAAAGAGTTCTATCGAGTCCTAATAAGAACAGGTCATTATGAGGCCAACAAGGAGAAAGTTTCCCATTACATAAATGGGTTGAAGTCGAGCATTGAAGAAGAGTTGAGTCTAGTAAGAATGTCTACCATTGAAGATGCATATTAGTTTGCTTTGAAGGTAGAAGAGAAGTTGAATAGGAGGTTTGAAAGTAAGAAAAGAGGTGGAGGTCGCGGTGGAAGGACTAGTGGATGGTCATATGGAGGTTGAAATGAAGACCAAAAGAAGGGTGAAGGATCGAGTAGTAGCCAGAACCAGAAAGGAGATAACACCTATCATCCTCATAATGGAGACTAAAGAGGAAGAGGAAGATTTGGGTGAGGACCAGGGAGAGGAGGCTTTCATGGAGCCTATTTCCGATGTGGAGAAGAAGGGCATAGGACATATGAGTGTCCCCAACATCAAGGAAGGAAAAATAGAAGACCTAAGGGTAATGCACGAGTTGCACATGTAGATGAGGATGTTGATTCTTCACATTCTAAGGATGCAGAAAGAGGAGAGGTTCTTGTTACTAGAAGAGCCTTGTTGAATGAGGAGAAAGAGCCAACTCAAAGGAAGATTTTTTTTTCACCAGATGTAAGTGTGAAGGTAAAGTTTTCAATGTTATTATTGATGGAGGTAGTACTGATAACCTTGTTTCAAAAGAAATGGTTAGTAAGTTATGGTTAGAGAGAAGAAGGCATCTGAACCCGAACCCATACCAAATTGCTTGGTTACAAAAGGACCATAAAGCCTTGGTAAATGAAAAATGTTTGGTAAAGTTCAAGATTGGGAATTACCATGATGAAGTATTATGTGATATTATGCCTATGGATGTTTGTCATATGTTGTTATGTAGACTATGGTAGTTTAATAGACAGGAAATACATGATGGGCATGCCAACACCTATTCTTTGACAAAGGATGGAGTTCATCATAAGTTGATTCCCTTGAAAGAGGTAGAGGAAAGGGTATTCAGCAATGCAATAATTTGTTTGGTTGAGGGAAGAAATCTCCTAGAAGGTATGAAACATGAGCATATGTGTTTTGCATTGATTCCTAGAATTGATAAAGGAGATACTATTGAGGTACCTATAGAAGTTTTAGATTTGTTGAAAGAGTTTCAAGCTATTATTTTTTATAATGTACCTGCATGTTTTCCTCTTGTAAGAAAGATTAGTCATCAAATGGACTTGATTCCTAGAGCAAGTTTTCCAAATAAGGCATCTCATCGTATGATCTAGCAAAGAGTGAAGAGTTGAAAAGAAAAGTGCAAGGGTTGTTGCGGAAGGGATTGATCAAAGAGAGTTTGAGTCCATGTGCAATACTTGCAGTACTAGCACCAAAGAAGGATGGGGAATGGTGGATGTGTATCGATTCTAGAGCCATCAGCAAGATCACCATCAAGTAGAGATTTCCCTTTCCGAGAATGAATGACATTATGGATTGCTTGAGTGGAGCTGAGTACTTCACGAAGATAGATCTAAAGAGTGGATATCACCAGATCTAGATTAGAGAAGGAGAAGAATGGAAGACAACCTTCAAAACCAAGGAGGGATTGTACGAGTGGTTAGTCATGCCTTTTGGGCTAACCAATACACCAAGCACATTTATGCGGCTTATGAATGAGGTATTAAAAGAATTTTTAGGAAAATTTGTTATTGTTTATTTGGATGATATTCTAATTTTTATTAAGAAATTGGAGGAGCACCTAATGCATATCCAAAAAGTTTTTGAGAAGCTAAGGAAGGAAAAGCTATTGATTAATTTGAAGAAATATAGTTTTGTAAAAAGGGATTTGGTGTATCTAGGATTTGTTGTCTCAACAAAGGGTCTTAAAATGGATCTAGAGAAGGTGAGAGCTATCATCGAATGGCCTACCCTAAGGAGAGTTACATACATAAGATCATTTCATGGTCTAGCAAGTTTTTATAGAAAGTGTGTGTGGGAAATGTTAGTATCAAAATAAGATAATAAAAACACACCAATGCAACATTAAACTAAATAAAGATAAATAAAATGAAAAGAGATCAAACAAAGCTTCTTTAGAATCATTCCATTGTCTTCTATCTCTAGTGATTAGCTTGAAGTTGTTGCTCTTAGATTGTATAAGCAAAGCTTCTCAGAATGGAAACCTGTAGAATGAGTATGCAAAGGGAGAGTACTTCTCTATCCTATATGCTGGTGGAGTGAAATGTTGATGTACAGATATGCATAGGGGTTGTAGATTATGCACAGGGGTTGTGGATTATAAATGTTATTGAAGCTATGATATGAGGATGGTAGGCCACATGTGATATGGATTGCTAATATGCTAAGCTAAGCTATGCTATGATTCTAAAGGCTATGGATACTGGAAGGCTGATTGACTATAGTTTTCTTGTACAAAAGCTTCTCTCTTTTCAAAGACCCGGTAGTCCTTTTTATAGATTTTTATAGGAAAGAGCCTGGCTAGAAAACATCAATGGCTGTGAGATTGTTTGGTAAATTTGAATGGCGAGAGATGGAGAGGTTGAGAGGAAGATGGAAGATGTTGGGAGGTTGGAGAGAAGAATGGAGGCTTTTCTTCAACCCACGGGAACAACTTTGCTCAGAAACAGAGAAATTTATTATTTTTTTGTTCTGAATTTGTTTCACGGTTGTTGTTGATAATCCAATATTAAATAAATAAATTTATTTAATTTTGTGTGAGTTTGATATTTGATTTTAGGACTATAGAAGAATTAATTAAATATTTTGGAATATTTAATTGTGATGTGACTTTATAAGAATTAATTAAATATTTAGAATATTTAACTGTGAATGGAATTTAGAGGTATTTTATAAGAGAAGAATATTTAATCTTTATTTGAATAAAATATTCAAGCCAAGATTATATGATAATTAATATAAATAAATCATAATGTTTATTTAATTAATTAAGAAATGGATAAGAAAAGTGATTAAATAAACTTATTTATTTAATCAAAATGAAAGAATGAAAAAATAAATAAATTATTTAGATATATTTATACTAAATTGAATTTAGAGATTTAATTAAATATTAAAATATTTAATTAATTACCGACTATTGTGATGTGACCATTTTAGATGTATACATTTTTCCCTCTTTGAAGTGATGTGTTTTCACATTAGTTCAAAGAATTTTGAAATTTGTTTTGAAATTTACCCCAAATGTTGTTTGTCGAATGTTGATAGGTATATGCCCCCTCGGACGATGAATTGATAAGATTTTTATTTTTGTGAAAACTTTTTTTGAATTTTTAGATTTGTTTTGATTTTTTTTCAATTTTTATGATTTTCAAGATATTGATTCATCGTTCGATAATGATGATGTGAATAAATTTACATGGAAAGATGTGAGATGAAAAATTGATGACCTAAATTTCCCCTGTTGTGATAAAATGTGATAAAATGCCCCAATTTTACCCTTAAATAGGTTTAAAATGTCATTTTCCATGTCATTTTCCCATTTTAACCTAGTAAAAATTGAAATTTTTGAGCTCTAGAGTGAAAAAGATGGCACTTTCTATCCACCAGCACTGTTTCAAGCGCATCTGATTACATCAGTGGTTGGCACACTATGGACCCGTGATATGTACCCCATTAAACTTTCAATGTATTGAAAATTATGTGTTTAGGGAACATTTATCCATGTTTATGTACTATCATGTATTCTTTTAGCGCCCTTTAGGCTTTTTGTAGTGCCCGTTATGTTTCCTGTAGCACCCATCATTCTATAGCGCCCATTAAGTGTTTTGTAGTGCCCGTGATGATTTTTGTAGCGCCCTTCATTTCTCAATGCCCATTATGATTTTTGTAGTGCCCATTATTTGATGTTGTTTTGTGTGATAAATTTGTTCCCAAGGTTGTTGGAAACCAAATAATAGCTGAAAATTTTGCTTTTAAAGTTGTTAAAAACAAATAGTTGTTGATAGGTTTGCTTCTAAGGTTGTTAAAAACAAACAGGATTTTGATAAATTTGCTTTTATGATGATGAAAAAAACATAGGTGGACAAGTTTGCTTCTAAGGTTGTTAAAAACAAACAGGATTTTGATTTTTTTGCTTTCATGAAAATGAAAAACAAATAGTTTGTTGATAAGTTTGCTTCTAAAGTTGTTAAAAACAAACAGGATTTTGATAAATTTTCTTTTCAGATTTGATTGATTTGTCTTGATGATTCGATATTGATTTTTCTTTGACTTGATGATTCTTCAAGAGAGATTGGGCATCTTGCAGTTACGAGAGAAATTCCCGAAGACATGGAGATTGATTCTACAACTTGTACAGGTGGATAGAAATGTGATCGAGGCATACAGACTGACCTCGTTACTTGAGATGCCTGAGGTGCATCTCAAAAAAGCCTTATTAACAACACTTGTAGAGAGGTGGCACAGTGACACGAACACCTTTCATTTGCTGATAGGGGAGATTACTATGACTCCTGAGGATGTGTATCGCATCCTGAAGATTTTAGTGATGCGTGAGATAGTCAGATTTTATGGCTGAAAGGTAGGAGGTACTGATGCTTTGAGATGAATATTCAGAGATGATCACATTGTAGGATATTATATCTCATGGATGAAGATGACGGATTCGTATGCGCCTTGACCCTTTGTACTTGTAGGCTTCATTAGAGGTGTTTTTTGCCCCGACCATAGGTCGAAGGGTTTTGTAGTCGGGTGGGGTCATGTACTTGAGAGTATGGTGATGCAGGGTACACATTATGCTTGGGGATCATGCATGCTTGCACATTTATATGATGAGCTACACCATATTGTGTATGGTAGAGGCTGGAGTTTAGCTATTGGTTGTTCACTTTTACAAATATGGGCATGGGAGCACTTTTCCATTATGCGACCATTGACTTGTGGATGAGGGTCTATCGATCAACCGTACAAATTTAGATATACCAATATCATTGCTCAGCTGAGGCTAGGAAAACTAGATCATTGGCAGCGTCTTCTAGATGATCTCGAGATAGTATGTTGGCGACCCTATGTAGATTGTGAGGCATGGCCAAAGGATGCTAGGGAGATGCCCTTTGTCTTTACTTCTAGATATCTAATTGGTCATACTCCTAGGATTATTGAGAGGTTTCTTCTTGGTTGAGTGTGGCAACAGTATGGTTGGCCTTAGGGTATGCCATAGGGCTCATCTATTTATGCACGTTGGCAACAAGAGATTACAGTTTGGGGTCCATGGATTTCATATGATGCAGTAGTAGCAGAGTTCACCAGTTTGGGAGTATAGACATGGGAGTACAGAGCTAATATTATTGACGGGGGGTGACTCCAGAGTATGGTCAGTATGTGTTGGAACATCCTGCACCATGATTATTTGATCCTGATGAGCCTACCACTCCATTTGTAGAGCAGAGAGCACATATAGGGGGACATAGATGACAACGAGAGGCGACTTCAGAGGGTGATGACTCTGAGGAGGATGATGATGATGAGTCAGATGGGGATGGGGATAGTAGTGATGAGGAGAGTGGAGGTGATAGTGGTGGAGGAGGTGGCAGAGGTGGTGGCAGAGGTGGACTGCAGATGAGACATTCAGCTCCATCATCTTTAGTAGATCCAGTGGTGCCAAGTCAAATAGCTACCTTATAGAGTAGAGTGTAGAGCTTACAAGGTTAGTTAGCATAGGCACAGGACTTGGTTGCACAACTACAAGGACAATTGACTACAATGACAACTGAGAGAGATACAACTAGAGAGCAGGGTGAGCAGGCCATGGCCCTAGCTAACAGTCTACAGAGAGTAGCAGCGGGTACCTTGATTGGTGATATGATGAGAGAGGTGACCAGGGCCACTTGGGAGGCAGAGTTCTATAGGACCAGGTATCATGATGCAGTGCCACCTGAGTGGAGAATGAGTTATACACAGTCTCAGTCTACTCATAGTCACTCTTGGGCTACCATTAAGGGTGTATCACAGCCATTACCTCTAGGAATTTCATCAAGGGTAGGTGGAACAAGTCCATTAGGTACAAGTGGGGCAGGTCCTAGACCAGCACCATAAGAGGATAGCACTTCATAGTGCATTTTGCATGATATTTGATGTCTTATTGATACTTTGTTGAGACATTTGTGTATACACTAATATGATCCCATTTTTTATTATGTATATATATATTTTTTAACACCTTTGTACATTTTGACATTCATTTTTGAGATATATGATATGCAGTGATGATTCCCTATGTGATGAATGTGCCTATTTTCTATATGCATGATGTTTTATGTGATGGTTTCACAATGTTATGCTTATAATGTATATGTATGCATGATTTTTCGGATATGAAAATGAAAGTGCAATGCTATGATATGATTGCAATCTATTGATGAATGATTATGAATGTGAAATGATGGATGGTACAATTTATGAATACCCATGATTTTCTTTTTGATTTATAGTGTATGCTTTGTTTTTATGATTTTCTAATGCAAATATGTATGAAAAATGTATGTGATGATGTTTTTTTGAATGTCAAAATGTACTCAGTCATTTATTGGAAAGATATGAAACTTTGATACTATGCCAACTTTTTAGAAAATCTATAAATGCAAAATGTAGATTCTAAAATGAATATAATCTATACTAACCATGTAGGGTATCTATACAATATTGCCATTCTGAGAGCTTATTTGTGCTTTTTGTGTCATCATAGAGCATTGAAATGTTGAAAGTTAATACAAGCATCAAAGGGTATGTTAGCACCAGTGATGACCTAAGTATTGCTTTCATGAATTTTGATATAGCAAGATAATACAAGCATCTAGGTATAATTGAACTGAGATGACCTGAGTATCGCTTGCATAAACAAACAATCTAGTTAACCCGTTTCCCATGCAAATTCCAAAATGTCATCAATGATACTTAGTAGAGCATGTCTCACGACCAATTTGCATAGTACTAATGATTTCCTCACAAACAATAGACAAAGAAAAATCATACTCCTTCCTTGCTTTTCTAGTTCAATACATCATCAAATTGCTCCAGAGATATGATAGAAAATCAACCAACAATTCAAATTTTGCCTAAAGTATTTCAAACATTATTCAGATTAAGATCATCCAACTTGGTTATCAATATTGATGTTTTTGTTTTTATTAATGTTGTTTTTGACCATAGTGTTTGATTTCATTGGCATTGAGTGATTGTTTTGGTGTTGTGGTTGATTTGATGCATCAATGTATGTTGTGCTTTGCCAAACCATCATTTGTCTATTTGTGATGTTCTAAAATCTTGTTGCCCCTTTCTTGTTTAGTCTATGTTTCTTCCCCCAGTGTAAACACAACCTGAGTATTATGGATATGTACAAATTTCATCAAGCCATGATGAAACACAAGGATTCCTGTTGCATGATATGGATATGATAGATATGTACAGATGATAGATATGGATAGATGATGCCATGAATCAAAGACATGATCTAATAGATAGAGAAGCCCATTTTGATCACAAGTAGCGCCTGTTTGCTAGGTTTTCACCACTTGTTTTTATTGCACTGTTTTAGATCATATGAATTTTTTTGTTTTTTTTGGTTTGCTTTTCTGAATTTTATGTATTTTTTTAGGACTTTTTCTAATTTTATGGATTTTTTCAGGACTTTTTCTGATTTTTGTGGACAAGACTTTTTCTAATTTCTTTATGGATTTTTAGGACTTTTTCTAATTTTGTATGGATTTTTCGTGACTTTTTCTAATTTTTATGGATTTTTCGTGACTTTTATGATTTTTATGATTTGTGACATAGAACTTCTCTCTTCAAATGAATGTTGTTGATCTGGTTTCTTCAAACAGTCCCTTCACCCAGATAATCGAGTATATATGCTCCGTAACCATATGCTGCAATGGTGACAAATAGACCAAGCCAATTTGGTCTTGTACCCTCTCTTTCTTTCTCCTCGGTTTGCTGACATGCGTGGATTTTCTTCAAGACTAAGTCACCTACTCGGAATTTGCATGGTTTAACTCGATTGTAGCTACTGATTACAACTTGTTGATAACCCTTCAAATGATCACCTGCATGTTGACATCTTTCATCTAACAGTTCTAGCTCTTGTAGACGAGATACTTTGTAGTCTTCATCATTTATCAATCCTTTGAGTGAGACCCTAAGCGAAGGTATTTCAACCTCTAACGGTAAGATCGCTTCTGCTCCATATACCAAGGCATATGGGGTAGCCTCGCTGGTGTGCACGTTGGTTCTATATGCCCACAAAGTCGATTTAACTCCGATTACGCCAATCACTAATCGGCTACATCATTTACTGTCTTCTTCAAGATCTTCAAGATTGTTTTGTTTGAAGCTTCCGCTTGACCATTTCCTTCTGGATAGTAAGGTGTAGAGAACCTATGTTGGATGTGAAATCTTTCACAAAGTTCATCAACATCCCGATTCTTGAAAGGCCTCCCATTATCAGTGATGATAGAATTAGGAATTCCATATCAACAGATGATGTAATTCACGATAAATGAAGAGATTTGTTTAACGGTCACCATTGTCAAAGGAACAACTTCGATCCATTTTGTAAAACATTTTGTAGTTCTGATGATGAATTTATGCCCATTTGATGATGAAGGATGAATTTTTCCAACAAGATCTAATCCCCACTGAGAAAAAGGCCATGTTGGAGTGAAAGGCTACAGTTCCTGTGCAGGTGCATGAATAAGTTTCCCATGGATCTGGCATTTAGAACACTTCTTGACAGAATTAAAAGATTCTCTCTCCATGGTAGGCCAATAATATCCCATTCTAACAAGTTTCTTGGCTAAGGTTAAACCGCTTTTGAATGAGTTCCACAAATACCACTCATGAACCTTCTTGTAAGGCTTGTCTGTATTCACTACATTCAAGACATCAAAGGAGCATACCATCAAGACCACGTCAGTAAAGGATATCGACGATCAAAGTATAACGAGATGATTGGCATATGAAATTCCTTTTTTGGTTTCAGGATAAATCTAGAGGTAAGATGTTATCTTTTAAATAGGTATAAGTCTTGTCATATAAAGGTGAGTCAGAACCGGTTAAATGACATATGACTTGGGTCTCAGGATTATCATAGGCAGGAGAAAACAATTGTTCCACCAAGAATTCATACTTAGTTTGATCTTCTAAAAGTTGTAATAAGGAAGCAATGGTAGCCATTGCATCCGCAGCTTTATTATCAATCCTTGATATTTGTGAAAACTTGATTAACACAAAATACTTTAAAATCATCCACCATGTTCTTGTAAGGTAGCAAATTTTTATCATCTTTAGCTTGATAATCATCATTGATTTGATTAATGACAAGTTAGAATCATCAGACTGTAACTCAGAATTTGCCACCCAATGCTATTTCATTCCTATGAGTACGCCTCATATTCAACATGTTATTTGTGCAGGAAACATCAACTGATATGATTTTGGGATGGTATGTCCTTTAGATGTGACAAAAAGAATCCCTGCCCCCAAGCCATGTTGCGTGTAAGATCCATCAAAGTACAATGTCCATGATTTCTTAATTGTTGCTGTGAAGACATCTGCATCAGGAAATTCAATGTGCATTGGGTTTTCTTATTGTAAAGGTGCTTCAGCCAATTGATCTGCGATGACCTATCCTTTTATGGCTCTTCGATCTACATAGTGAATGTCAAACTCACTTAAGATCATTACCCATTTTGCAAGTCTTCCTGTTAAAGTAGCTTTGCTCAAGAGGTATTTTAGTGGATCAATTTTGGTTATCAGCTTAACTGTATGAGCCAACATATAGTGTCACAACTTTTGAGAAGCAAACACCATCGCTATGCTTTTCAATGAAAGTGTAGTTTAGTTCATGACTTGTTGTCACCGATATAGTATATGGCTCTTTCTTTTCCTATAGAATCCTCTTGTGCTAATAACACTCCCAAAGATACTTTTGTTGCTGAAATATATAGTATGAGCGGATTTCCTGGAACTGGTGGAATTAGAACTGGTGGATTCATGAGATATTGCTTGATCTGATTAAATGCTACTTCACACTTTTCCTCCCATTTGAATGGGACATTTTTATGCAATAGATGTGTAAATGGTAAGCTTTTATCTGCCAGTTGAGCTATAAACCTCTTGATGGATTGTAGTCATCCTTACAGTGATCGGAGCTGACTAATATTTCATGGTAGTGACATGTCCATTATAGCTTGTACTTTTCCTGGATCAACCTCTATGCCCTTTTATAAAACAATGTATCCCAGAAGTTTTCCATATTTAATGCCAAATACAAATTTCTTTGGATTGAGTCAAACATTGAACTTCTCCATCCTGATAAAGATCTTTGACAAAATTTTGAGATGTCCTCTTGTGTTGGATTTGGCCAATAATTCATCCACATAGTCTTCCATGAAGGTGTGCATCATGTCATGGAAAATGGTTGTCATTGCTCTTTGATAAGTCGCTCCTACATTCTTTAACCCAAATGGCATTATGTTCCAATAATAGGTTCCCCAAGGGCACGTGAACACTATTTTATCTTCATCCTCTAGTGCAATCTTTATTTGGTTATATCCTGAAAATCCAATCATTAATGAATACATTGCATGACCAGCAGTTAAATCAACAATCATATCTATGTTTGGCAAAGGGAAGTCATCTTTAGGACATGCTTTGTTCAAATCTCTGAAATCTATACAAATTCTAATCCTTCCATCTAGGTTTGAAATAGGTATGACATTGGGATCCATTCTGCATAGTCAATAGACCGAATGAATCCATCATCTAAAAGCTTCT
The DNA here is from genome assembly GCA_007258455.2 of Sequoia sempervirens. NCBI lineage: Eukaryota > Viridiplantae > Streptophyta > Pinopsida > Cupressales > Cupressaceae > Sequoia > Sequoia sempervirens. The sequence goes on from VDFB02353493.1 coordinate 59,217,284, forward strand.
TTAAATCTTCTTTAAACAATATTGCAACATGTGGATGCATTTTTCTAAGTTTTTGCTTCATAGGTTTTTCCCCCGCGTTTATAGATAGATGATGCATTATCAGATTAGGATCTAACCTTGGAATATCAGCATATGACCAAGTGAAGTTGATTTGATTCTCCTTCAAGAACCCCATAAAATTCAGTACTTCTTCTACTATTAATGATGCTACAAGTTGCAAAATTTTTGGCTACTCTGTTGTACTTATGTTGATTGATTCTGTGGGCTCAATCAAAACAGAAGATCTTTCTTGATAATGGTTGGGAAGAGTGTCAAGTTTCCCATCCTTCAGTGCCTCAAAAAGGTTTTCACCATTGGATTCGCTCTTTATTTTTCTCTTGTTGTGATCTACCACTGCCTTTTTTCAGTTTTCACAGATAGATCCATCTTTTATTTCATTTATTTTGTAGCTAAGAGACTTGACACCCTCCCTATAAAAATATTAAGTATGAGATTCTTCGATGGAACAATTGTTTTCTTGATTAGATGAACAAAGGAAATTTATAATATCCTCATCATCATGGAATGTAGGAATATGGATAGGTGCATCATTGTCCCAATCAATACATTCTGGATAGACTAAAGGCATGGAATCATTAGGTTGGGTAAGGTCTTGAGCTGTCAAAGTCATGACATAGTTGTCATTTTCATGATGGACAAGGTCTATGATGGTATTCTCTTGTTGATTATCAATCTCGTTAAAATCTGAATCATCCTCACTTGAGTCATGATCGCTTTGTAAAGCATAATCAAGTGGAGGCCTTGAGCCCTCCCCTTGTAAGAACATGGGTGCAAATTTGTGTATGACATCCACCCTTTTCTCTGTTAAGAATGTATCATCAGAGACATCATCCCATTCGTATTAATTGGAATCAGTGTCTGAATTGTTCTACAATTGAAAAACTGATCCATAAATTTTTTGTAAAGTGACATCTTCATGGGGTTTATCTGAAATTGATTCTCCTTCATGAGTTTTTTGTCCTTGATGTGAAGTTGACGCTTCTATATCCTTACCATATCCAAGCCCTATTTTATCTTTTGGATGTATTGAAATAGGTTGAATTGGCTCAATGATTTCTTCTTTTCTTTTTCCTATAGGACCATTTCCTTCATAGCCCATTCTTTGCATGATGGTATACCCTTACCATATTGTTCAGTAGGTAACTTGATGTGTAAGAGAGATTCATCTTCATCTTTGTATAGCCAACTTAAGATGTCCCTATCTTCGGATTCTTCATCGGTGGTGTTAGCTTTAATGAACTGTCCATCAAACTTCGTGATTGGCACAGAAGCTTGGGATGTAGAGGCTATTGTGATCCTTTGATTTGATAGGGTCAGCTAACCATGTGACCTTGGAGAAGGAGGTAAGCTAGAAAGGGATAGCAAATATTTGCCTACTCCTTTGTCTTTTAAATGTAGCCTGGTGTCAAGATTCTTTGTCAATTCTTGCAATTGGACTTATAGATTGGAAGAGGAGGTAGTAAGAGCCTCTCTATTGTGTGGCACAAAGGTGTCTTGAGTTGCTCAAAGATTTGAACAAGTTTGGGTGCTATTGTAATCAGCTTGTATAGTTACTTCCTATCCATCATATGGAAACTTGAGGCATTGATGGTACGTTGATGGTACCGCTTGCATATCATGAATCCATGGATGACCCAAAAGTATGTTATAAGAAATATCATGATCTAGAACTTGAGAAAATGTATTTTTCACAATAGGTCCCACTTTAATAGGTAGCATTATTAGTCCTTTAGAAGCTCTTTCCTCATCATCATATGCCTTGATAGTTATTTTTCTTCACAATGGAATTTTCTGATATTCCTAAGACATGTATTAGCTTTAAGGTACAAATGTTTAAACCGGCTCCTCCATCTATCAAGACACGTTTGATTCAATGTTTATGGATCATGACTTCAAGATAAAGTGATGAATTATGCAAATGTGTCATGGAGGTGTCATATTTTTTGGAGAATGAAAGACAAGTTGGGGAAGAAAAATGTCCCACCATGGCTTGAAATTTGTTTACATCCATATCAGTGTCTATGGTTGTGCTTACAAGAGCTTCTTCCAAAATATTCTTATGTATGGGAGATATTTTGAGAAGTTCAAGGATAGAGATTTGAGCTGAGTTTTTCTCAATTGATCAATTAGATTATAATGACTTGGAGGAGGAATAACTACCTTAGATGAACTACCTTTTAGGATGACTTTTGCTTGTCCTCTTGTAGTCACATTAACTTATTGATATTCTTATTTTTCCTTGATTTTGATAACATTAACTTGTTGATCATTTGTATAGATGTGGCGGATTATGTTGTCTTCAACATTATTTATACTTTTTGTTTTGGTATCTGATGTTTCCCCCTTTTGATAGTTTGGTAAAGGATCTTTGAATGCTTGATAATCACCGTTGGTATGATGTCCTTCAATTTTGATGGTACCATTATCAATTAAATCTTGTACTAGATTTTGCAAGGCTTGACAGTTATTTGTTCTATGATCTTTACATAGATGATAATTGCAATAATACGAGTCATTCCATGATGGTGGTTTGATTCGTGGCTCAAAATATCTTTGTGGAGGTAAGGTGATAACCTTATTATCGAGAAGCTCCTTGAGAGTAGACTTAAGAGATTGGCCCAAAGTGGTAAAATTTCGTCGATTTGAAAAGAATGGAGATCTTGGTAGATTTGATGTTTGGGTATTGCCAAGATTGTTGTTGAAATTACCATGATTATCCTTGTTGTTTTGATTGGTCATGCTTTCTTGATTGGAGTTTTGTCCTTGTTGATTGTTGTTTCCTTGTTGGTTGGTATTTCCTTGTTGGTTGGTATTTCCTTGTTGGTTGTTTTGTGGGGCACTTGATAGATTGAAGATAGATGATCTTGTTCATAGATTGTTTGTATCCACTATACCATCATTGAAAACATTTTTATTTCTATTCCAAAACCTTGTTTTATCATTGTTATTATGGTTGAATGAACTCAAATTATCAAGTTTTATCACTCCTAGTTTGAATAAGGCCCCTTCAATGGTAATTACATTTTCAATCAATTTTTCAAAGTTATGAGGACAATGAAGATTAATCCACTTAATTCTTGATCTAGGCTATTGATGAAGATATCCATATTTACCTTTTTAGGAATAGGACGGGAATATCGTGCAAACAATCTTCTCCATCTTTGAAAAAATGTAGTGAAAGATTCCCCTACTTTTTGTTTCACTTTGCAAAGATCAAGCATGGTTATCTAGTTTTGGATGTTGTAGTCATATTGTGATATAAACTGATTTATTAACTCCTCAAAGGTTTTGATGGGGGGAGAGATATTGGAAAGCCACTCCATGGATTGTCCACCCAGACTTCATGGAAACAATCACATTAAGTAGGTATCTTCATAAGCGAATTCTAAACTCATATTTCAGAAATCCCTTACATGTTCAATGGGGTTAGTTTTTCCCATTGTACCTATCAAATTTAGGGATTTCGCAATGTTTTGGAAAAGGGATCATTTGAAGACTCCTATCAAATGGATAAGGAGATATGTCATCCAAAACATACTTCTTTGTTGCACTCCCTTGCATTTCCTTTATTTTCCCTTGTAATTCTTTTATCTGTTGAGTAAAGGCACTAAAATCATTAGGAGGAGTTTCAGGATTCTCCTTAATCCCTTCTATATCAAAATTGGAATGTAACTTAGCCCCTTGATTAGCTAATGAAAGAAATATTCTTTCTTTGTTTTTTTCTAAATTTCTTTCCATGAAAGTATGGAATTGTGGATCTTGCTCTGCTTCTTGAAGCTTTTCTTCTGTTATCTCTTCTATATGAAATGGATTCTCTTCCTTCTCACTATTATCACCCATTTTTCTTGTGGTACTTTCTCTTTCGTCTTTTTCTATATGCTTTCGAGATCTTGTGACAACAGGCATAAGCTCTGCCCAAATTCTACTAACTTTTGATCAAAAGAATGAAATAGTGCAATTTTTTATGGTTATGAAAGTCAGGATAGAATGAAGATTCTATGACTTAAAATATTTCTAGTCTTTGGCTCGTGTTTTTCCCTAATTGAAAGGATGAAAATCCTGTTGGAGAGAATTTAAGCAAAAGATCAAGAAAAGATGATTTTACACTATATGAAGTTTGATCATAGCTTCGTAAAAAGATGGATTTGTGAGAAATTCCTAATGTGATTTAGTTCTCTATTGCAGAAATTGGTTGGGATGAGTAGAATATTCAATTGCAGGTTGGGGAATATAAGAAGAATGAATACACTGATTGTGGTTGTGCCTTTGAGAAAGGTCTCTTCTTTGAAAGAAAGCTCGTGAGTATAATGGTTTTACAACATAATCATCAGTGAAACCTCTAACACAATCATGATATCGATGGATAAAGGTTCTATTTTTAAGTAAAACCTTTCGACTTTGGTACAAGAATTGTCTTTTCTTCAATAGTTTCTTGTAGCTAAGTGGTTTCTTTGGCTTTTTGATTCGTTTGAGAAGTGATTTCTTAAAAAAGGTTGTGGATCTCCAATCTCTTAACATGAGAGTAATCAATGTAATTGTGAATTTTGGATGATCTTACTAAATTAATGTTTTGAAAACACATCAAGCAAGTTTGTAGAATAGTTGTTTTTAAGTCCTATACTAAACATCAAGTGTATGATCAAAATGTTTTTCAAAAAATGTTTTCATAGGTTTTACACATGAAAGATAGTTCAAGTAGACTCACTCTTAGTATTCAAGTAGGTCACCATAGTAATCAACAACCCACATCTTAAAACTATGTCGACTCACACAACCGTGTCACCCCCGAAGGGGCACCCATGTTTTTGTCTTTTCTAGGCATGTACTCAGAGTGATGAAAGTGGATACCGGATCCCCTGAGCAAACGGTCCTTGGTAGTTATATGGTGAGTATCTTGGGGGTAGATTCTTTCCTCCCCTACACTGTGGTTATTATGGTGTTTGGAAACTGACTTTGGCTATGTATCACACTAAGTTCGTAGTAAGGGTTTCCGTTCAGTGCAACAAATGATATACTCCCTCGAGAGACCTCCCGACCTTTAGAACAAAGGCTTTGGGGATGATTATCAATGCACACTACCGTCAAATGGGATTTTCATCAGCCATATGCATTTGATTAAAGTGGGTTGGAAAAATTGGCTTTAGCTGTTCCCACTTAGGTTGTTTCCGTAGGGTGAGTACTTTTTCCCACTA